>VZRZ01002434.1:1827587-1843786 GCA_013398175.1 Climacteris rufus
AGGGAAGGGAAGGGAAGGGAAGGGAAGGGAAGGGAAGGGAAGGGAAGGGAAGTACTTTTGAGTACTGACATGCAGTTTCGAAAGGTTTTCAATGCCATCCCATTTTAACCATCAATAAAGTTATAGTATCTAGAGGGTATATAGAGCCATCAAAGCTAAAGGAAGTAATTTCTTAGGCTTTAAAGCAAACTCAGGTTGTGATCTCCAAGTTATATTTTAGGTCTTTACAGTATTCTGAGAGGTCCCAGAAGGAAGGTAGAAAAGAAGGAGGAAGGTAGAAAAGAAGGTGGAAGAAGGAGGAAAAATAATTGTAAGGCGTAGCTGTTCCTACAGAATAAATTATTCTTCAAGAATAGAATATATGATGTAATTCTTATAGAATTGTGTACAACAAAATCCAAAAGAAACCCACACAAAATTTGCTAAAACATGCGTTTATCCCAGTTTCACAACCTAACAAAACAGTAATTTTTATGATTTTAAATTAATAATTTCCTACTTTCCATTTAGCAGTTAGAGCATAGTGGGAGAACTGAATCAGTTATGACATGGAAATTATGCTTAAATAAATATATTTAACTTTAGGGAAAAGGCTTGTTCATGTCTGCATTAAAAGTAGAATGATTAATACTTTAGCTATTGTTTTATTACCTAAAGGGCATCAACTGCTATTTTCCCATTAAACACTAACACTGAATCAGCGTGTGGTTGCATGAGGTGTTCCTTTTGGGATGTGTAAAGGAAAAGGGAGCTACTGCAACTGCAGCTCAGCTCTTAAGTCAGAGCAACTGGAAGGAGGCACGTAGGCAGGACCTGATGATGCTGGTAAAAAATTTCCTTTTTTCCTGTCAGTCTTTTTTCCCATTGAATGTTCAGCTTGTTTTTGAGATTTTATTATTTAATCCTGCATTATAGTCACACCTGTTAATCTTCTCGCTCACCAGTACTGTTCCCTGCTAGGTGTGTGGTACCCTGGGAGAAACCAGGAAAACCTCACAATGGACTCTTTCTAGGTGCAGACATGCAGTTTACACAAGTCCAGTTTAGCATTTCAGATCATAAAAGCTAAAGTTCACTTCAAGTAGATTGACTCAGAGAAAGGACTGTCAGCTCCCTCCAGTACACATTGGTTGCTGTGGTAAATGTTTCCCTACCACAAGATGCAGTCCCAGACATGAGGTTTCATAACCCTTTGCCAACCCTTTCTCACTAACCAGATCAGCCCTGAGCGCTTTCCTTCTCTACACATTTCTAATCTTGGATTTTCAGTTGCTTAAAACTTTCCCAAACCAATCCACTTTGGGAAGAAACACCCTGTGCCCACTTTCTACCACGAGAGAACTTCTTCCTTAGCTTGGTTTCATTCTGAGAAAATCTTATTTAAGTATTTCTGCACTTTCAACTCACATGCCACTCAAGGAAGGTCTTGCACTCACAGAGCTAAAAATCACAACCAAAGCCATGTGAGTACACATAAAGGTTCCTGAGTCTCCTACTGACATGAATAATGCTATCAAATAATGGCATTATAGCTAAAATTTTAGCTACAGATTACAAAGGACATCTCAAGTAGGTGGTGTAGCTGATATTCACCTTAATGAGACAGAAGCTGGGTATAAGATCTATAGATCTATCTATCTATCTATCTATCTAATGTATATGTCAAATATGAACGTGTGTACATGTGTATGAATACTATACACATTTCAAATACATATTAAACATTTTTTAAAAATTACATATAAAGCACAACCCATCTAGGCCCATGTACACATAAAAAACCACATTTTTTCTATGTATTAGTCCCATACATTCAGGGGATTAGGGATGAGCAACCTGAAGCATAACATTCCATTCCATGCCCAGATCTCTCTGTGATAAGTGGCCTTCTCAAGAAAGCTGAGCTTTTCCCCAGCAAGAGACAGCTTAAAATGCTGAATACGGCTTTTTTCCCCCTCTAGCCAGACCACAAAACCCTTTCTCAAGAAATGACCTCATATCTTATTAACCCAAGCACAAAGTGAATGAGCTCTCACACACACACACACTAGCACACATATAGACATGCAACCACACAGCCAAGCAAAAGCTAAAAGACAGACTTTTAAAAACAGAACTTCCAATGAAAGGTAAATAAACACTGATTTTGGAATCTAAGTTCCTATCTAAAGGTAATGCCTGACGATAGTTCTTCTAGAGCTTTGCAAACTACATGAAGAACTTGTAGACTTATTTTATGCTTTTCCCTTTTATTTTCCTTCACTTATTTGATTCAAACAGGCAAATATGCAGAAAAATCCATGTTTGTCTTCTCTTTGAATGGCTTAGAGGGGAAAAGCAATTTGATGTTTTCTTTATAAATATTCCCATGGGACAGAATACACAGAAACCACTCAGGACAAGAAGCACTAAAGCTACAAAACTAAGGCACACAAAACCTACAGAACAGCAGCAACTAGCTGGACATTGCCATGGAAATGAAATCCTATAAAAGTGTGAGGAAAAGCAAACTTTCTGCATATTCTTGCATGGTGCATTTGCACTCTTGTGAATAATATCCTAATTCCAATTGTCCTTTGTTAATAATGATACAGTAGAAGTGGAAAAGATTCAGAGCATAATGATTCTGACAAAAACAACTCAAATTAAAGAAACACTTGCACAAGAAGAGAAAGGAAATGGACTACAACTTCCCTGCTGGAAGAAGAGATGACAGAAGAGAAATAAAATAGAGTCTACAAAATTCTGAATGGCAAAGAGAAGAGGAGCAGAAAATGCCTAGTCCCTATTTCTCATGCCATAAAAATGAGTGAGAATTCCGTTCCCTCTATATGAAAAACAAACAAAAGGAAGCACTTTTTTACAGAACATAATAATTAAACTGTGGAAGTCACCACAGGATGTTGTGGAGGCCAGCACTACAACCAAGCTCAGAAAAGGTTTGAGAAAAACTCAGGAAGAGTAAGTTTATTGGTGGTACAAAGCATCCAGCAGTCACTCTCTAAGTCAGTGATTATTGAGAGACAGGAGAATTTAATTGGAGATGATTCACTTTATACAAACCTCTGTGTCTGCTGCTGGGCCCTACCACAGGCAGTCCAATGGGTTAGCTGCACCTTGGTGCTGCACCTCAATTCTAATTTAATATGGTGATTCTTAGGCTCTCTGAAGCCTTTAGATGTCAAGATCTCTGTAGATGTGTGTCGTGTGAAATAATTCACATACACATTTTAGTTCACTACACCGTTTGCCTTTTACTTTCATCAAAATGTAATATCCACAAATTGATGCAGAGACGAAGGGACCATACATGTTAACATCAAATCAGCAAAAAACATCTGACACAGGGTCATTTTCCCTCTTAATCTCAACGATCTCACAGTTCTCTTGCTTTGGGCACGTGTGCCTGTTTTACAGTGTGGATGCTCATTTTAAAAGGAATACTTACAGGCGCATGCTCAGAGTGGTTGGCATCATTGATTTCATCACCATAACATCATTAAAGAGTCATCTTTTTTATAAAATTAAGAAATCTATGATGCAGACTGATGCATGGATTGTGTGATTTCAGTGTTCATTGAAGAAGCTAAACACTGTCTGAACAGCACTAGAAGTATTCCATGTAGTCCTGCAATGCCTTTCAATCCTGCCATAGGTTCCAGCCATTTCAATATTTTAGCCCCTATTGTGCTTGGTTCTGACCCAGCAAAGCTCAGCAGCCTTTCCTTACCTTGGGAGTCTCCCTGAAGTCTGTTGGGTTGTTCGTAGTTCCTACGAGCTTTGCTTTCTGGTGGCATCTAGTGCACTAATCTGTCTTCCAGCACACTTTTTGTTCCTCTTCTCCCCATTACTTCAAAGTATGGATTTTGTAACAGCTGTATCTTTATTATTCATTGGGTACCAAGGTGAAGAAACCAGATTCGTGTCATCTTATGCAGGAGGCTACCCCAAGTCTTGTGAGATGAAAAACCAGTCAGGGCATAACTGAAAGGGCACTGTCCCAAACTCATAATTCCTGAAAAACCCTACTGCAGTTTTCTTAGGCTTGCCATAAAATTTCAAGGACCAGCATTATTTCTGAAGTGCAGACTACCTAAGCAAGGATCTTATATGAAAACTGGGAGTGATAAGCGGTAATTTTTATGTTGGTTTCCTTTGAATTTCTGGAAGCAGATTATTCTTCCCATTTGCATTGTTACTTGAAATGTTGGTAAGTTTCTGCCAGCCTGTAATCCACAGTAGCTGCTCATATTTAAAACATGTCACAGTCCTGACATGTTGGGAAGTACCTCAGCCCAGTATAATATTTGGCTTTCAAATTTTTATTTTGCAACAAGAGGACCAACAGTCTAGATCGGCAAAAGCAACTTTGGTTATTAGAGTTCGGACATGAACTTGGCTTGCTAATGCCAGAGAAATACAAGAGCCTCCTTTCATGCTCTTAATGAAATCATTAATTATGTCAGCAGCTCAAACGATACATCTCCACACACTTTACATTACTTTGCAAAAGGGTAGTCACATAGAAATCTTAGGAAAAAAATATTCTTAAATTCTAAATTCATAAATTCTAATCATGAATAGATTTCTGGTTGCAGGCATCTGTACAGTCATTTTGTCTCATCCTCTTATTCTGACATACTTTGACTGAAGATTCTGTTATTGCTTGTGGAAAAAAAATTCAACTGAACAATATATCCATATACTGTTGCCTTTTTGCAACCTAAATGAACTTCCTGAGCCTGAAAATTTGCCATGCTTCTGATTAGCAAAGAAACCATCTCAAAAGACTTCTTTCTTATAGCTAAAATTTGCTGTACCTTACTGTGACCCTTGCTATACTTCCTATCATTAATAAATAGCTGTTTTGATTAAATAATCAACTTGTTGACAATATTATAAATAATAATTAAATTATTTATCTTTCAAGATTTAAGTAGACACAGCTTCATGCTTTAAAACAGCCTCTGTTATAGAAATGAGCCTTTATATATTATAAATAAAACCAGATTCCAACTGCTAAAATCAAAAGAAGTCTGAGGGAAAACTGTTTCCAATCACACAGCTATGATACTGCTATCTGTGCTGGAGTACATTTAGGGAGACAGAGAACTTTTGAAGTAAAGCAGGGACTGACATTCAGATTGGTTTTATTAATCTACCACATAAAATAAATAAAATTAATTTTTTATTCTGAGAAGGTGAATTCCAATGCTACTGCTTGTTTCAGTAAACACTCATTCATTATCTTTCCCGCATCACTGAAGATGGAGCTTATCTATGCTGTGACAGCATAAATAGAATAAAAACCATAGTAGCATGGCAAATACAGCAAAATAAACAAGGTGATATAAATAAATCAAAATTGCACTTTGTTGTTTTGTTTATGGCTGAGCCCTGTATTCACATGCCTTGTCACAAGATCATGAAACTATAATGAAACTTCTGTGAAATAGACTGGAAAAAAAATCCCAATATTTCTTCCCAAAACACAGGAATGTTTTCATGGAACTTTGTACATGGAAAGTTTTGTACTTAAAGGTGTGATTGTATTATTTCCAAAGTGCTTCCAGCAAGATCCTGGAAACAATAACAGAAATGCAGGTAAACTTTGACTATGTCCCATGCCAATATTCTTAAGGAACTTTCCAGTACAGGGCTTGGATCTTTAACTGGGATTTGAGAGAATGGGATTTGAGAGAATGGTTTCAGGTCGGTGAACTGACTGGCATGGTTTGGTTCTTTGGGGAAGCTTGAAAGGCTTGGTACCTTCCTTATGAATTACCTAAGCAGGTAATGTAAAACTTCAGATGTTTCTCAAACAGCTATGATAACAGAGCACTGCAATCGAGCTGTGCACACAAATAAAAAAGCCAGGATGGAAAAGCTTGGGTGTTGGGGTATAAATCAACTGTAGTAGGTAAACTTATTACAGAAGTGAGACATCCACAAAGGGCAATGATAGACTTAAGTGATTAAAAAAAAAAAAAAACAAAACAGAGAAAATACCTACTTTTCATACTAAGGTGAAAGTTCAGGGATAGGAAGGCTCAAATACTCTGTGTTGTAACCCAGCTGAAGCTGACTGAGGTTCATGTAAGAATTGCAGTTACAGAGAAAATGACATACCTGAGAACTTTCGCACTTGGCAAAATATCTCTGCCCTACATCAATGGGATGAAATAAGACAGAGAAAGTCACAACATTGTTTTGAACATGCTGTAGTTCTTCCTGTCTTTAAGCAACCCATATTTGACAACATTCCCATTTTCTTTCCCTCCTCAAAGGAGGTTGTGTGCCTTTTGCAACCCCAAAGGGAGAAAAACCCCCAACACCCTAGAGTTCTTCTCACTAATACTATTCACAGCTGTCTCTAGTTTGACTTCTAGACTCTTTTTTTGGCTAATGCAGCTCTCAGATAAGTTTCCAATCTCTTTCTCTTGGCTAAGTCCCAAATCTCCTCCTCTATCCACATCCTCATAAACTGTTCATTTCTTCTGTTCAGCAACACCCTGTTTAAATTTCACTTTGCACTGGGCACTGAGTTTCATTACACTTCTATACTTGGCCATTTAGAACCATATCCAGATGATCTTTTATATTCAGATATTTTCCTCTTTCGACATCTTCAGGAGATATCTTGAATACAAAAGCTTTCATCAGAGTCCTTCACCCCTGCCTTTTAACCCTCAGCCACTGCAAATTATTTACTGCCTTGTCTGTTTAAAGACTTGACCAATATCATCCTCTTTGCTAGTTGTTTCAGTCCCGCAATTTATACCCTTCTTGGCCTTCAGATTCCCCTCCCCCCCTTCTTTCCTAAAAGGTCAAGCAAACACAAAAGAAAAATCACCAAAACCAACAACAACAAAACAAAAAACAAGCCACCTTTTATCCCTCCTTTTAGATCCTTTCACAACTGAACTTGACATTACCTGGTTGCTCAGTTCTTTCTATTTCCTGTCTCTACACTAACAGAGCTTCCCCACTTTCCCTGCCTGTTCATCCACATCTAACTCTCATCGCCCTGTGCTTTCTATCCTCGTGTCCCTTATACCATTAAACCACTTCTTTACACACCTTTAAATTTCATCTGAAGCTTTATCTGCCTTGATTTAGTCAGGGGGCTGGAATGATACAAAGCTATCTGAAATGGGAATTTGGGATTATTGCTATCCCATTTGCCCTCTCCCTATTTTCTTGTTTTGTTCCCCTGTTGCAACTTGCCCTCAAACTGTGCTGTTAAGCAGAAGGTATTTTTGTAGCACAGGAACCTACAGCTCTTTGGCTCACTGGCACCCTGGAGTTGTTTTCTATTGTGCAAAAACTCTGTAGAATATACAGGGGATCTCGGAGGCCCCAGTACTTGGCAAAACTTAACAAGACTGTCTTAGTTCACCTTTTGTGTGTTTATGGGAAAGGCCTTAAAATTTAACAAAGAAATTGTTTAGTACATTCTTACAAGCACGTTTTTTTCTCTTTTGTCGGTAAATGTGTTTTGAGGCCTAACAAGTAAACAGCTTACACAAGCCTGAGCCTGAAGCTGAGCACCTGCAGCTCAAATAAGATCATCATTGTTTGAGTAAGGTTTAAATAATTTAGTACAAATTGGCTTTCTTATAGGTGTTGACAAGCACATCATCACTACTTACTAATGAGTACAGGATTCCAGAGGCCTGCATAGATATCACACTCCTCCTCAGACTGCGCATGTGTCCCTCGAATCAAAGTATTTCACAAACAAGCACCTGGAGACCTTGACTAAAAGCCACCTGCTCTGAAGAGGTTGGGTAGACAGATTGCACAGCGTGCAGGTGGCCTTCACAGCATGGCTTGTTGATATTTCTGATATCTGGAGTCACTGAAATAAAGTTTGCTTCCCTTCCTCCCACACACAGACCCAACCCCTTATGCTGGTTGGCTTCATGAAAGGAGTTTTTGAGTATGGCCTCTAAGAGTCTGGCACAACCTGACAGTGACTGCAGTGACAGAAGAGATGAATCTAACAAACCCTGCCTTTGTGGCAGGACAGGCTCTTCTTAATCAGGCTCACTGATTACCTTTTGGCCTGATATTGCAAAAATAGTGATATTTGGTGAAAAGAGGACAAAGACATCCAAGGGATAATTAGTGATAAGCAACCATCTGAGAGGCTTCACCATGTATTGCACATTTTTTCCTATTCATGCCTGTACTCCATGAACTGTTCATGAGAAGCCACACAGATGTAATGAGGTCTGACATTCCCCACTGGGTCCTGCAAGCTCTTTATGCAAATGAGATCCCTCAAATTTAATGTCATTTTTTTCTGATCTGCTGGTTCTTGTAGGAGTTTCAGTGCTGTGCTTTCAAAGATGGAAAACATAGAGAGGGGAAGAACTCTGTTAGGTCTGAGCACATGAGGAATTTCTTCAATGACAAGGATCTCAAAGATTCTCTGAAAAGGACTGGAATAGCCACATGTCCTGAAGGATTTACTCTTTGTGGAAAGCCCAGGAGTCTTTTCTCTCTGTGTGTACACATAATTTCAAAACTGCTACATTACTCAGGGCTGAGGCAAGAAGTTTATCACATCTCCATGCTCAGATACTGTCCTTTGCCAAAAGCATCATGAAGCAGACTGCTCTGGTCACTTTAGGCCTGCTTGTTCTGTATCAGAGGCAAGGCTCATTGAAGAGGGTAATTCGAGTTAGTCAGCCAGCAAGTGCAACACTTCAGCAGGACAAAGATGGGAAAACCACTTAAAGGTGATGTTTCTAACCTGGTAGTCTACAAAGCTATTGAGAAACCCAAATATTTCCAATACAATCAAAGCCAAGCCCTTGCTGTTATTCTGATCCACAGTTTGAAGTGGTGACTATGGCCTCCTTATGTCAAGGTGTGTAATACAACCTTGGATCTCAGTTCTGTCAGCATAGCAACCTCCAGATCCCTCCTGAAGCTGTCCTCAGGCTTCACTAAGTATAGCTTGCTTTGTTTCCACATGTGAGGCCAGCCCTGAGTCATACGACTGCTCGCAGAAAACTCCCATGTGTCATTCCCTCACCTGCTATGTCCAGAACCTGTGTAAGACTCGGGTTGTCTCAAGGGCTCAGAAGATGGAGTGATTTCAATAAGAGCAACAGAACCCAGGAAGTTTGACTGTAAATGTTCCATCCTGTCCAGAGCCAAAACTCTTTTGGGCACCTTTACGTTTCCATCTCCCACAGCCACTGAAATTGCTTCAGGCATCTGGCTGAAATAAAGTAGTCAATATTCCTAAGAAACAGAAAACAGTTTTTAGAGAACACCATTTCTAGGTCAGACCAAACACACAGAGTAATATTTCTGATTTTAAGTGAGATGAAATCTGGAGGTGAAGGAGCATTTAACTTAATCTCAATGTAAGGCAAACTGTTATAAGAAACAGTTTCGTCATCTTATGATAAACAAATAATAGCAAATAACTTTTATAGTTTATCCTTATTTATTTCTTCAGGTTAATTGAATTTCAAATTTGATAATCTAGTAAATTTAGAACCCTAACCTGCAAGGGTTAATTGAAACTCCTAAAAAATGTGCTTATTCATGTCTGCTGCTGTCCAAGATTATTATGCATTGTGTCATGGGCAACTCTCCAGGCTACATTTCACTATGCATGGCCTGATGAAAGCAAGTCAGGTGGTCATTCCACTTGGATTATTGCAACTCAGGGTTCACAACCTATGGGACATCATGTCTGGAAAAGAAACCACACTGTGAGATGAAAGAACATTCCAAGCTGGGAGAAGGGATGGCCATAGAAGATGCTGACCACCATCCAAATGAAGTGAATGAAGAGAAGCAGTCTGTTTTCAGTGAGAGCTGGACTGGGTCCCACAACTTCTGGGAAGAGTTTAAAGATGCACTTTGTTCACTGAGAGTTAGGGACTCATGAAAATGGATAATTAATGTGGTATGAAAAAAGAGAATACAGGATCATTTTACTTTCATAGGAGCAAAGGAAGGAGCAAAGCACATCTGAGTCAGAGCAGAGGATGCATCTAACCATTCCAGTCATCTCTACTTTTTAAAACAAATAGCAAGAAGCAGCAAAGTTCCTGGAAGGCAGACTGGAGATTACCAAAAACAATTAGATTAACAAAACCAAGGTGCATAAAACAAAGATATGTACTTCAGAAATGTTAGCAAATAAAGGCTGTGCTCGTGGTAGAGCTTGTTATGGTACCTTGCTGTCCAGAATCACAGGCACAACTTCAGGCTTCACCCCAAATGAGTTCTTTCCAGCAGCCTAGGTGTGGAAAGGCAGCCTGTCTCCTTAGCTGGGAAGTCAAATGATGATCCTAAGTGCAACTTTCTCTTGTGTTCCATAAGCTAAAGAAATGGGAAAGATCAAGCAGAACTATATCAAAGAAAACCATGCCTTTAACTGTACTAGCCCTGTGTGGCTATGGGGAAGGACAGAGTCCTCCTTTTCCCCCCAAATTATCTGCAAACGTAAGGATAAAAAAGTATGTCTTAACCACACCAGACCTGTGTGCCACCAGAGAAGGAGACTTCTTCCTTTTTCCTAGCTCAGCCCTTCTTTTCACAATTTTCAATTCCCTTCCACTGTTGTGTGATGGCTGCCTGGACTTCTCCTTGTTTAACCAAAAATCCTAAGCTGCTCAGAATAACTGTTAGATGGGAATTTTTCCTTTGCTAAATATTCCTTTTTACCCACTGGAAAAATATCCATTAATCACAGATGCAATTGGAAAGGTTTTTAGGTCTGGGATGGGATGGAACTGTGAGAAACTAACAGTCCAGGATTAAGACTCTGAATCAGAGAAGGGAAGGACTTGAGCTCTGGTGTCCCACATCCCACATGAGTACATTAACCACTAAGCTATTCCAAGGCAGGAGGTGAGTCTGTCTCCTCTCATAAAAATGTCTAAAGGGATGGATTTTGTTCCAACACAGCACAAAAACAAATTGCAAAGCTCCCCCCGCCCCCACCTTTAAATTGAATTCTTGTTCTTCAGCCAGCCCCAGCTTGGTATTAGTTTTGTGTACGTTAAATAGACCAGACACGTTTCTTCCTGTTGGTATTTAATAGATATTCAGTAAAAGGGAAAAAAAAAAAAAAGAAAAAAAAGAGAGAGAGACAGAGAGAAAAAAAAGAGTTCTATCTATACTGAGATATTTAAAGCTGAAGTCAAGACCAGACCTAGAGAGAAGCAATGCTACAGCTCGAGGTTTGGGAGCTCGGCCGGGGCCGCACCACCATGGACAGCGCCCCGGGGCTCCCCTGCGCCGGCCGCGGGACGGCCTCGGGAACCGACCGCCGGCTCCCCGCCCTCCACCCTGAAATTACTCCTGTCGGTGTCTGCTGGGTTCTAGGAACCAGACAGAAGATTTGGCAAGGCTCTGCTCAGCTCCGCACAGCTTTTCGGAGTTTTGTTTCCCCCTCCTCGCCGCCCCGCCCTGCCCGCCCTTTCTCGAGCGCATTAAATTAAATGCATATTGTCCAAATAAATAGCGCGTTGTGTCAGGAGCCGAGCTGGGGGAACTCCGGCCGCCCCTCGACTGGGAGAGGCGGCTTTGCTCAGCTACTCTGTCATTGTTTAATAAAGGAGATTAGTCTGTGCAAATGGAGTGCCACGGAATGTCTGGGGCTTGCTGATGGGGAGGGAAAAAACGGGTTTTTCTTTCTCCTCGAGCAATCTTTTCACTCAGTAAGAGGATTGCACCCCGTCAGATGTGGACTAAGGAGTTTCTCATCCCCGGCGGCCACCGGGGAGTCAGAGGAGAGAAAAGTAACCTTCATGAGGACTGGGTACAGCAGAGCACACCGGGGTTAGGCTGGGGGCAAGAGTGAGTATGTGCTAGAAAGCGCCTCAATCTGCAAGCAATCGTGTCTGCTACCAGTTGCACAGCAGCCTTGCCCTCAAGCCCACCCTGGGAGGCTTGGAAAAAGTTATGGGGCTTCGCACCTCGCCTGCAGAGAGCTGTATTCGCTGGGTTTTAACCTTGCTGGATCAGGGAGGTTGTACAAGGCAGGGGATTTCTGGTCCTCGCAGGACGAGTCCAGCAATCACTGTTGTGCCGCTCCCTTCCCTTCCCCGCCAGACTCTCCAGCAGTCAGCACGCCTATGTTTTTTTGCTGAACACCATTTTTTCCACCCTGGGAAGACTGGGGAGGTTAAACTCCCCGTCTGAACCGAAGCCCTGGACGAGTGCAACTGAGGTTATAGAAATCCGGGAGGGGAAATGACGAACATGCTTTATTGTGAATAAAACAAGAGGGAGGAGGGAGGGGCGGAACTTCACAGAGGTGAAGGATGGGAAGTTTGCAGAGCTGGGGATTCAGCCCGTCTCTGAGCACCGGGCGGGGGTTTAGTCATTATTTCCCTCTGTTTCCCTGAGGCTCCATGGGCACCTCCTCCCCAATGAGCTGAACCTGTCCCACTCTCTGGCTTCTGGGGGGAGCCCGGTCACACACCCGCCCGCAGCCCCTGGCCCTATTCCCCGCTCGGGAATTACGTGCCAAACCTGGAACAGGGACTTATCTTCCTAGCCAAGCTCCCAGGTCAACTTCCTCGTAGCAAAGCTGATTTATGCCTGTTTATATGTATGGAAAAAGGAGGCAGAAGCCAAACGCGGCATCCCTCCAAAATCTCATTGTCTTTGAGGCGGGAAGACGGGAGAAAGTGAAGGCATAAAACCTAAAATGATAAGGTTTGCCTTGTCGTGGCAGAGAGGGCTTGACCAGAAAGGCAAACACAGGGTTTTGCCTCACCACTCCGCGGCTGAAGCCTTTTCCAGGTCCGACGAAACGACCGGGTGCCTCCGTGCGCCCGGCTGGATAAACACCCAGCCGCCGCAAGCTCCTCGTCCTGGCGGGGAGCCCTGCCGTCACCGAAGCCCCTGCAGAAGTGTGGTTTTTCCTCTCTCCCAGACACGGGACTAGCCGTGCCCGTGGGTGCTCCGTGCGCGGAGCGATGCTTTGGCTCAGGTGTGGGGATGGGAATCGCGCCTAAAGCATCGCTCCGCCAGTTCTCCCTCTCGTCCAACCTCATCCTCTCTCACTCCGCCGAGGCCAGGGGACCCCCGGAGCTGCCAGGGCGGAGCAGTGGGGCCGGTGGGCTGAGATGCTGCAGGTGGTGGCGGGTCCCTCCCGGGAGCCTTGACCCCGGTGCGCGCCTCCAGCCGCATCCCGGGCGCCGTCCTGCGGGGCAGGGAGGGTACAAACCCCAGGTGAGGGGGCTTTTCTCCCCATCCTGCCACGGAGCAGGGCTCAGGCTTGCGGTGAGCCTTGGGAGCAGGAGTTTGTTCACGGGTTAAGCATCTGTGTACGTGGCAGGTGAAAAAGCGCTGCGCGGGTTGTTGCAGATGAGTCTGCAGCGGGGGGCGGGGGCCAGGGGGGGCACGGAAGCATGGGATGATAGTGAGTCTCCTAATGCCTTTGGCACTGCTCAGTTCCTGCTGTATTAGCACAACCATAGTTGGGTTNAATATTGTTAGTTTTCTTTCCTTAATTTATTTTTTTTTTTTCCCTCTCCTTTTTTTTTTTTTTTCCCCCCAAGCCCACTGAGGCAGAGATGAAGCAAACTCAGCCATAGGAAGGTGGTTAGTGATGTCACAAGTTTGGTCTTTTCAATAAAAGCAATGGAGAAGGGTCTCCCTCACTATATATATTAGGAGAAGCTTCTGTTCTTCATAATAAAAAGAGCAGCAAAGGGGGAAAGCACCTGCTTTTAACACCCTTTATTTAGCCTTAATCTGTTACAGAATCAAAACTCTGTAGGGCTGGATTTTTGAAAAGTATTGCTTTAAAAAAAAATTAACTTTTTTTTTTTTTTTTTTTTTTTAAAACATAAAACTTAGTTTTGGAAGCGATTGCTGAGAAGAGCATCCACTGTTGGCCAGGGTGATCTCTGAGAGGCACAGACAGCTGTAACTCAAGGAAAAGGTGAAGTAATAAATAGTGAAGAAATTTCAGTATTCTGAGTTTATACAGGCTATTTATTTTTCCTGAGTCTGTAAGGGTTGGTGTGTGTTGGTTTTTTTTTAAATTTTTAATTTCTGGGAGGGAGGAAATTCTAAAAATATTTGATGGACGTTCTACCTGTAACATGAGCAATAGACCTATGACTGTGTGAGGGCTATTTTCAGGGGATCTCACAATTATTTTTAATTAGTCGAAAGCACAGTGTGAATCAAAGAAGCCTATTAGCTATGCATTTTAATTTATAGCCTACCAGGTGTTCAGGGAATTTATTTACAGCATAAACGATTTAATGTTTTCAGCATGATTTCTATTTCAGCTCTTGTGTTGTCGTTTTTATTTGCCTGTGTGGTATGGAATTTGGCTGAGACGGGCTTTTACATTGTGGCAGCAAGTGTGGTTTAACGTAAAATAACCTGCAGGTAGAAAAACGCTTTGCTTTGCACCTAAACTCTCTCCAGAGAGCCCTCCTTAATCCGGGGAAAGGATGAGAAGGAGCAAGCAGCCAGCACGCCTCAGTGTTTTCTTGCGGCTATTGAGGGTGTTGGGAAAGCCTTCCCTGTAAATCAGGCTGTCAGCGGCACGGCCAGCGACCCCAGCGCACCCGGGGGCAGCGGCGGTGCCCGCGGCGGTCCCTGGGGGGGTCGGCGGGGCGAGGGGTCCCGGGATGCTGCCCGGACCGAGCCGGTCCCCAGGGGCTCTCTGGCACGGCGTGCGGACAGCCCGGCCTCTGCCGTCGAACAGCGAGAGAGCCGCGTGCAGGGCATTCCCCGCTGGAAGAGCTGCCGGGGATGGGGGCGAGGGGTGCTCCATCCCCCCCGGCTCCGTCCCTGTGCCTGCCTTGGAGCAGCCGGGGCAGCTTCTTGCACAAGGCTGGAGAAAGGTTGTGTTCCCCTCGGTTTTTACATAAGCGCTCTCCCGGGATGGAAAGGTTTGGTCCCTCCGCCGGGGGCTGCGGGGTTCACCGGCCGCCCTCCCGCCACCGCTCCGGCCACCGCTCCGGCCACCGCTCCGGCCACCGTGGCTGCCCGCCTGGCACGGGAGCGCAACCTGACACAGAGGTTTGCGGCAGAGCCCCGGCCAGGCTGAAGGAGGGCGAAGTGGAAGGCGGAAAAGGGAGAGGAGGAGAAAACTTTCCACTACTTTACTTTTTTGGCCAGGAGCGCCTGTGTTCATAGACTGAGTCCTTCCCCCAACCCTCCCCTTTAGCCCCCCCTCTTCACGAGCGTACAATTATCATTAGGAATCGACCCTCCAGCTAATAGGGGAACGGCGACCAACAACGGTAGGTGCGTGAAAGGAAAGGCGGCAACAGTCCCGGGCAGGGCTTTGGGGCTTGAGCTAAAAAGTGTCCCCACTGATGTGAAGCATCGCCCTGCTACGGCAGGGGAGGCGCTGACCTGGGGGTAAATACAAAAAGGGAGAGCTGGAAGGTGAGAGAGAGAGGAGTCGGGCTGCAGAAGATGCGAAGAGCTTGGCCGGAGTCCTTGGGGTCCCCTGAGTGCATGTGCTGTTGGGTGTTTCCCTTTCTCCTCTCCTTTTTGACTCCGGTCCCGGGAAGCGCTGATTCCTAGTCTCCGTTTTGGCTGTGGGTATCCCGCCCGGGCTCTCTCCGCACATGTTCCTAGGGCGCCATCTCTTTGCAAACCCTCCGTCCGCCCGCAGGTCTCCCAGAGGCTGCTCCGGAGCGTGTGAACATCGCAGGCTCCAGCCCAGTCCAACCTGCCGAGCCAAGCATGCTTCCCAGCCCCTGAGCCTGCCGGGCTCCTCTCAGACCTCTCGGGCTCTCCACATAGGCAGCGAACTTGGCTTGAGTTCCCTCTCCTTGTCACTGTTGGGGACCAAACTTTCCGGCAGCTGAGGACGTGAACCTGACCCTTTTCTTTTGCAGAGGTATACTGAAAGACAGCTGTAGAGATGCGTCCCCCCTCTCACCTCAGCATGAGTGTGTTTGTGTGTCCGCGCCTGTGTTTGCAGAGAAGTAGGCAGCTGAGCTGACTTTTGGGAATCTTTCCTTATCTGCAAAGAGGGCTTCTCCTGTAACCTAAAGCCCTGAGAGAGTGGATTAGCGGACCAGAACTGAACAAGGCTCAGGGAGCTAAAGGGAGACGCTCTCTCGGCCGATTCAACTGAGAGCTGGATGCTTTTTTGACTAATATCGAGAGAGATCTCGCCTGCGGGCAGCGAGACACACAGAGAGAGGGAGGGAGGGAGGGAAAGAGGGAGGGAG
>VZRZ01002434.1:1843830-1929253 GCA_013398175.1 Climacteris rufus
GAGGGAGGGAGAGGCAGACAGCAAGGAAGGGAGAGAGACAGAGCGAAGTTTGGAAGGAGTGAGCCGAGAGCTCAGAAAGTTTGTTTTTCCTTCAAGTGCCTCGGAGCTGGTAGAGCCGAAGCCGGGGACTCCTTGAGGACGGCGCTGGCGCATCTGTCCCTCGGGACTGACCTCCCTTTCCCTGCAGGTTATAAGCCCCGGAGGATACAATGTTTGCTAAACTCTTCCAGCAGTGGAGTTTCGCAGTGTTCCTGCTGAGTTACTCCGTGCCCTCTTACGGGAGATCAGTAGAGGGGATCAGCCGCAGACTGTGAGTTTCTCTTTTTTTTTCTTTCTCTTCCTTTATTCTGCCTGGCTGCGGTGGCGGTGCGGGAGGGGAGGGAGGCAGCCTGGGAGGCTCGGCAGCCTCCGGCAGCGCTGCCTCGGCTCCGCATGGGGTTACCTGCCCCAGGTGCTCCCCGGCGGTGCCGAAGCGCCAGGCGGAGCCATCTGGGGCACGGCAAGGGTGCTTGGCAGCTGCCTGACCTTACAAAGGTTTGGGGAAGGAGACGTGACAGCTGAGGGGCTTCTCTTCCGACGCTGGTCTGTGTGTTTGTTGTGCTCTTGCCCGTGTGCCTTTGGGCGCCCTGGGGGGATCCTCGTAGGGAGCATCCCGGTTTGTCAAACTGATGTGTGTTACACTAAATAACATCAATAACTGGCGTGGAGGCAATATTGATAAGGCTAGGGGAAACAGACAGAAGTGAGGGCCATCGTGACACTGAAGTATTGAACAATTTCTTTGGATTTCTGCCACTTCAGGAAAAAAAATCCAAAGGAAGTCCAATATCTTACTTGGAGGCAGAGGCATATTTTTTGATAAATGATAGTGTAACTTAAGACAGTCTGTTCAGGAAATGACCTTTTTGTGCCTTCCAAAATAATCAGCCTGGTTTATGCTCATACCCATATGCAAAATGCAGGAGAAGCCTCTGGGCTGAGGTAGGAGCAGCTGTCCCACACATCTAACTCGCTGGCTTTCTCTGGACTTGCATCAGATTTTCTAAGGAAGAAACACCTCAGTCATACTGGGGAGGCCTGCATTGTTATTCAGTCCAAAAGGAAGCCAAGTTGGAGAAAGAGAACTGGAAAATCCCATCACAACTTAGAGGGAAACATGACACAGCAAACAATTTCAGCTGGGTTTCCTTGTAAATGTTTTATTACAGACATGAGGACAAGATCTCCAGCTAGCACTTCCTCTGCCATTTAAGCAACACACAATAATAATAATTTAAAAAACCCAACACCCAAACAAAACAAAACAAAACAAAAAATACCCCAGGTGAAGTGACTTCAGACACACCTAAAGTTTGGCACCAGGCAGACAGCTATTACAAATCTCCAACAGCAAATTGTGTAGAACATGTTATTGCTGATAATGTTACAGTGTATTCTTCTCAGTCCATTAACTTTTTACTGCTTTGTACTCCTGCAAGCTATTCTTGGGCTATTTCTTTCATTTGGGACCATTTTATACAGAGGAACCAAACCCCGGTTTCAAATATTAAAAAAGAAAAAGATTAAAATAATTGAAGTGCAGTCAAATGCTGTTATTTTCTTGGCTAGGAAACTCTGAACTGGATGTAAGCCAAATTTGGTTGTTAAAAAAAACAGATTTGCTAAGAAAGACTCTTACTCTTTTTGAAGTTAAGTATTGTTCTAACACTTGGTTTTAAAGGTCAGGATTAGAGGTCTTCCCATCATCCCCATTCTGTCTTGACAGAGGGGAAGAAAAGTGGAAGCTCTCCTGTGAAAAGGCATTTCTCAGTTCCCTCTTTGCTATGGCATGCAAAACACACACAAGAAACCAGTGAGCTGTCAGTTAGTGGCATTCACGTAGTTTTGTTTGTGGGCACAGCACAAACACAGACACCACAGTCAAACATGTGTCCTGTTTTAATATCACCACAAACCATTCCTAGAGTTAATGGTTAATAACTCACTTAGGCTTAGAGATTTTTTTTCAGTCAAAAGCTTAAACCAGTAGTGGGTGAGAATATTGAAGCACGTTATTATAGACATGCAAAAATAATCAAAATTACAGAGGCCTGCTTCTACAGACTTTACTGAAGCAAATCTCCCATGGAAAGCAATAGCAAATTTTCCCAGGAAAAGATTTCCAGACATGTTATTTGTTATAGCAATGCTTTAGCTACTAAAGAACTTCTGAGAAACCCAGTAATGCCTCAAAATGAAATTAGATAATTTTTATCAGCATGCCCAGACATTGCAGCATCATGTCCCGAGATCTGTTCATAATATTTTTCCTAACCCTGAGATAGGTTGAGGAAATTTCACTCCCTTTGGAGTCAGTGGCAAGGGCACTTGGTCTTGCAAAATCCAGACAGAGAGCTGACTGAATCCTCTCCGGTTATTTTGTTGAGTTTGTTGTCAGACCCAACATGAACAGTCAAGGATAATAACAGCTAAATAAGAGCAACTCTCTGAGATAGAAAGCTGTAGCTTGAAGAATGTCACCTTTTAGAAATGCTAGGTACTTGGGGGAAAGAAATGATGGAGGAATGTGCCTGAAAAGAGAAGTTTATCTGGAAGTATGTGAAGTCAGGATACTCACAAGTCATGTTTTTCCCCAAGATAAGACACGAAGTCTTGTATGTACATAGTGTACTTGGATCCAGTAACTAGTTTGGATGCTCTGGTCAAATACAAACCATCCACATCCTTCTCTCAAAAGTGCCTGCCACATGTAGTCTTAGCATTTACTGCTCTTGGTTTGGGCTCAGGCTCCTTCTCCTTGGATGAGAGGTGTGTTTTATAAAAGGATGGAAGGGACCTCTAGTGGGTCATCTTAACCCTAACAGCCTCATATTTTTTTTACATATTATAGCCAATATGTGAATGCAATCATTCCAGTTTCCATTGCCTTCCTACTCTGAGTGTGTGGGTGCAATATTGTTGATATCTCCACTATGAAGCACTTCTTACATCAGTCTTCTTGGGCAAGTGCTTTTCCACGATTTACAAACATAGGAGTTGTTTGAATAACTGAAGCAGAAGGAGGCAGAAGGTCAAAGAGATATGTATCTACCACATCTTTTTTTCAAGGAGATTTTTGATCTAGAGCATACAAAAGAAGCTGGTAGGCAAAATGTAATCCTTAAGTCTGGCTGAGTAATAAAAGTCATGTGAAACGTAACACTATGTAATGTTATACAATCATCTGGAATAGCAGAACGTTATTTGGGGCCAGACTTGATGCTAAATATCATACAGACATTTAAACAGAAACCCACCCTCTTTGGCACACTAACCCCTCACACGTCAATCCCTGCATTATTTTGGAAATGCATACTCACTCAAGATGTAGATCCTGTAATGCTCTGTGACTGCCTTCTGTGTACTGGAACCAAATGTTTAGGTTTCAGCTCTGTAAAATGGAATAGGTTTTCAATCAAGAGGAGTTTAATAACAGGCTTTGGAGATTGAGGATTTTGTCACAGTGGGTAAATTGACCAAATACACATTAGGGGATTAAGGCAGCTTTAGGTTGTCTATGATAGAAGGAATTACCCTTGGTAGTTCACAAGAGGCAGTAGGAAAGCTTTGCTCATCACAGGAGACACACTGCTTTAGACTAAGTAAAGCACTGAGATTTTGTATACTTTCTTTAAACCAGAAGACTGAAACTGCATTTCCCATGCAAATTTACTGAGAAAATAGACTGCTGAAGCTAGGAATGTGACTTGAGTCACAATGGAGAGCTTGACAAGCAGCACAGTGGGGCACCCAGAGGAGCCCAAGGTGCTAGGTTTACTGGTGTACTTGTCAATCAGACTGACCCTAAGGAGAAGGGTGTTGGAGATGGTCCTTGGAGACCTTTACTGGTCAAAAAATTCTACTGGGGGAGACTGTGTTAATGGTCACAGCTGCACTGAAGAGAAAGATAAAATATGGATTCAGCTTAGTATTATCACACTGAATTTTTACTTAGGGACATTTTGTTGAGGGGCATACATTATTTGCCCCAAAGACTGACTCATCTAAAACTGATTTGGGGACATTTAACATAGAGAGTCTGATTACGTGTGTGCTCATAAACATCAGCATATGTGGACCTGATTTTGAGCAAGATTTTGAAAGTCATCTTCCAGACTCATTGTGGAATAGAGGAAAGCTGCTGTTTAAATTTTACACTGAGTAGTAGAGATGTAGTATCACTTAAACCCATCACTTGAACCCCACTCTCAAAAAGTGCAGCCCCACAATGACAAAAAGAGAAGGGCATGCTCTTAAACCAATGCTACTTGAAGTTGCCAATTTCAAATATCTCTACTATTGATCAAGTCATAAATCTAAAGAGTTTGACCAAAGGGACTGAGAAAGAGAAACTGCAGAACACTCCCAAAATTTCACATTTTGAAACCTGGTAACATAGCAGAAAAATGAAGAATGGGATAGCAGGAAGGAACATTCTCTCACAATTATGCATCTTCTTCCAGTTCACCCACATGCAGAAATCACCTCTTATCCAGACAATTGACCAAATGATTATAGGACTGGCAAGGCAGTGAGTGGATTTTCTCAGGCCAGCAAGAATCCAGTCACATGGCATACCCTGATGCAAGAGGAGAGAATACCTGGCCAATCTCTGCACACTGAGGCAGAGCAATTGGAAGGATAAACTGTCTTATAGCATTTCTGAGAACACAGCTAAAATCCCAGCTTGTGCTCTTTCTGTGGTTCCCAGTGCAGCTGTGCATCTACTCCACATGAAGGAAAAGGCATGCATTTTCTCACAGTTATTTATTATCCAGGTGCCACCTGCATCTTCTTTCCTCGGATGTTTAATACATTCTTTGTCAGTACAACATCTCTAAAAGACAGATAGCTACTCATCTCCCAGTTCCTCGAAAACAAGACAGAGCTCAGTGTACCGAAAGGTCAGGAAAAACCACTCAGACAAACCTGGATGCTCTTGAAGAAGATCCAGTGAAAAGGCTTAGCATAAAACTCAAACAGCACAGCAGACAAGAAGTTTGGCCCCAAAAGTTCACAGTTAAAGCAATACTAGGAAGGAACCTAAAACCATAATTAGACACAAGTGACCAAGCCACAGGAGTGGCTGAGGCTCATCTCTGCTGATGCTCAGGCTCCCTCTCTGGATAGCTCATTATGCACTGAAGTGCCTGTGTTTTAGGCACCCGAATTTGAATATTTTTCCCTTGTGCTCCTGCAATTGCACTTATTTAAATGTAGAAATAAAATGCACTTTTGTGCATTTATGTTTTTGAAGTACATGACTGAACAGAAGAAAATTATTAGAATGATGCTGTATAAACACTGCTTCCGGCTCCAGTACAAGTGCTTGTTTTTCCCTCTCTTGCTTGACTGCAGTGCTGCATTATCTGACCCTTTAGTTTTCCTATCTCTGACAACTGCCTTCCTGCTTTTACTGCCTGAAGTGTGATATATTAAGAGTCATAGTACTTTCCTAGAACAGAGCAGTGACTAATCCAGCTCCAGGTCCAGTGGTGTGTGATCGGTCAGCTGAGAATTATTACCCGCTTAGGTCTTTCCCTTCTCTGTAGGGAGCAGCCACCCTGAGAAGCAGGACTTGCTCCAGCACTCTGACTTCACTGGATGTCTCCAAGCCTGAGGGCTGCTACACAATCACTGTGGCCACCATTGCCAGAGAAGAGAGGAGCTCTGCCAAGTACTGGGCAATAACCAAATCTTAAACACTTTTTCCCTCTTCTCTCTTCTCTTTCTTTAGCAAACGGGCTGTATCAGAGCACCAGCTGTTGCATGACAAGGGCAAGTCCATCCAAGACTTACGGAGAAGAATATTCCTTCAGAATTTAATTGAAGGTGTAAACACTGCAGAAATTCGAGCAACTTCGGAGGTGTCACCTAACCCCAAGCCTGCTACCAACACCAAGAACTACCCTGTCCGATTTGGCAGTGAAGATGAGGGCAGATATCTAACTCAGGAGACAAACAAATCACAGACCTACAAGGAGCAGCCCCTGAAGGCATCAGGGAAGAAAAAGAAAGCGAAGCCTGGAAAACGTAAGGAACAAGAGAAGAAGAAGAGGCGAACCCGCTCAGCTTGGCTAAATCCTGGCATGGATGGGGACATCGTGACTGAGAGCCCACTCTTGGACATCTCTGGTACTACACAGAACCATACTTTAAGGTAATTCTCCTCTATCCTTTTGGGGATCATACCACATATTTACTGATATTGCTGTCCTTTGGTATGAGAGGCCAAGGCCTCACTTAAACTGGAGCAGGGCAGATCTTTTACTCACAACTGGACAGTGGCTTTTCAAGCAGTGCACACTCTCAAGGTGCTTTCTGGAGGTAAGTGCCCCTTCCACTTTGCACTGGGAACAAAGAAGGATGACACACAATTCAAGCAAACAACTTATTGCCAAGATGTGCTTCCTGAAGCTGAGTAGTAAGTGAAGTTATTTCTGCAAAAACAAAGCACAGCACAGCCACTAAAATTTGCTTTCCTGCTTTAACTATAGTGTATCTCACATCATATCTTGGTCCCACACTTGGGCCTCAGCAGATTGAAAGTTTTGACTTTTATTGAAGGCTTTGCATCTATAAAATGGTGGAGTTTTCTTTCCTTCCTCTCAACACCTCCCCTTTTTGGCAACTTTCCTACCCTTACTTTACAGTTTTTCATTGTACTGTTTAACCTTAGGGGAGAACACAGAAAATTTCTCTTAGTAATATCTGCAAACAACGCAGACCAGTCTTTCACCATAAACTTTTCCCTGCCGTTTGGACAATTTAGTTCAGCCCCATCCTTTTGCCAGCTTGTGAAGCAATTACGCTGCTGCTTAAAAATGTTTAGCATTGCTCTTGGAGAGGGATGTGATTCCCTCATGGATGACAGCAAAGGGTTTCAAGGGCAGTGGTGAGCTGGACACAACAGCCTAGGTGTCCCAAGTGACACTTCCACTTGCAGTCACCTCAGCCTGAGTGGAATTCTGCACATTTGTAGACAAAGCCAAGGACTCCACTCCTCAGCTCTCCTCTAATGTTTGCATTTTCATCAGTGAACCTCCCATCATTTTCTCTCCTCCTCCCCTACCAAAACCTTGTCAGAATAGAGACATAAGAGAAGTGCCACTTGCTCCCAGTAAATCCCTTGGGAAGAGGCTTCAGCTGTGGGATTTACTAAAATCCAGTTTGGGGTTAAGCTTTACCAGACACAGTTTGCAATGTGCTCTATCAGCTCAACTTCTGCTGGCATCTACAGGAGTTAGCAGCACCTGGGGCTGGGCACTCAGACCACAAATCAGCATGTCCTTGACCATAAACCAGTGTGTCCTTGACCATACAACAGCTGGCATGGCTGTAGCAGGTAGGAGAGAAGTAGGAGAGGCTGGTTTGTCTCAGCACCTCAGGAAAGGCAGACTTCAGGATTTTGGTCAGGAGATGCCTGATGTTCCAATGAATGTCAAGAAACTGTGTTGGCCAGTAAATAACACCTGTCTTGCGCACATAGAAATCTGAAGGTAGGGAAAAAACATCCTAGGGCATTTCAAGTGTTATTTCTTTTTCTGACTATGCTGTTTTTGGTTGTACATCCAATGGGATATATAAAAGAGCTACAGGTACAACCCTGTTGATTTTCCTGGTTCAGCCTTTCTGTTTGAAGTGTGGCTGGATGGCTGAAGGCTCTCGGTTTTACTGTGGAGTCCAGTGTCCAAGGGTAGTATTTCTCCAGGGCAAGAAACAGATTCCTGAAGAGAACCTATATTTTAGATATTTAACTGGAGATGATTAAACAAAGATAATCCACTGAACAAGGAAAATGGAATTCCCCCTTCACAAATACAGAGCATAACACGTTGGCTTAGTTCTAACAAACTGCTGGTACATGATTTTTTAGTTATCACCAGTTGGTTGGCAAAGAAATAAACTTAAAACATGATTTTTACTCTATCTCTGTGCTTCTTTTCTGCTCAACACCGCAGAATAAAATCTTCATGCCAATTCTCTCCTCTCAATCTTGAAAACAAAATTTTGGGGTTAGGTCAGAAAAAGGTGAACAAAAATAATGTAAAGTCTAGATCTTTTGACTTATCACAAGAAGTATCTATTCCAGACACTGAAAAACTTATTTCTCGTGGACATTCCATCTATATTCCCATTTCATTTCCATTAAGTTGTCTTCCCTAATTTCCTAAGAAACCTTTCAAGTGAGTAAGCTCCCTGTTAAATGCAGTCTCCCTTTTGATGTGCACGTTGAGAAAACCCTTCTAGACTCTCCAGGACTGGAGCTTTGTTGTGCCTCATGCCCACACACTTTTGCCATGTGGAATGCTACCCACAGCTCTGCTGATCAGTCTGGCAGCAGAGCAGATCCCACTCCATCCTATAGCTCCTCATTCCATCCTGCAGGTGTCTCCCAGGGAACCATTAAAGAAATATGCTGCTCACAGGGACAGAGGGAAAAAACACCCAACCCCTCAGCATCTCCTGCAGGACCTCTAAGCAACTTAATAGAGCAGTGTAAATAACACACTGACAGGATAGGAGCAGGATCTGCTTTTGTCCTCATGCCTTCACCAGGAAGGTGGGAGGAGAGAACTCACACCAGACCACAGCATCCCCCGCAAAACTCCCACATCTCAGGACTATGTGCAGCTGATTGTTTCAGCTGGGACTGAATGCAGCAGGAGCTGGAGGTTAACAGGAAGAGATGCTTGTTTTCTTTCAGGATCAAGCTCTTTGGCTCTCAGAGGGAAAGTTTCAGGATTAGAGCCTTTTCACTCATTCAGGCACTTGTGGAGACAAGTTATCACTGTACACTCCAAGCCCCTGACCAGCCTTTACTCGTGCCCATCACACCACAGAAATACATAGAATGTTGCCTAAGAGGTGGTCTATTAGTGGGAAAAGGAGACCAAATAAGCCCAAATGGCACAGTTTTAATCAGAAGCCTGGCACCACGCCCCAGCAGTTAACACAGCATTGCCACAGCATTAATAAGGACTCTCTTTTTCATGTCTTCAAAGCTAATTTCTCTTTCTTCATCTGCGTTTTTTTCTTTTTCAGCACCTGGCCTATTTATCATAGGGTGATACAATTCTTCTACCTGTAGCACACAGGAATCTTCTCACATAAGGCTCTAAATAGAACTAAAGCCCCTTACCATCCCTCTGAGGGTCCAGTATTGTGCAATAGATGGCCTCAATGTGTGATAAACTGCAGGTCATTGTGCTGCTGGATGAGTTGGATTGAGGAAAATACAAGAGAGGTCTTGAATAGATATCTAAAACTGTAACATGTTTAAACAGGCCCTGTTATTGAAAATGTTCACTGGCAAGGCATACCTGCTACAGTCTGTGGCAGTCTTGCTGTTGATTTTGTGTCCACACATTTGAAGTGAAAATTAATTTTTCTGTTTTTCCTGTCCTTTTTTCATCTTTGCAGGAGGCGCTGACATTTTCACCAAGAGGTTTTTGGAAGACATATCGCAGTATTCTGTAATAGTGAACATATGGGAAGTATTAAAATATTTATTACCTGTAAATATTGTAAATGCTCAGAATAAAACCTCTTTTCCCCCATTGCTCTCTGAAACTGCACATTTGGTTATTGTGAATTTTTTTTTTTTTTTTTTGCTAAGGCTAAGACAATTATTATTGTCACATTTACCATAATTTATTTTGTTGACTGGTGTATTTATTTTGTGAACGTATCTTGGTGCTGCTGACTTTCTATATTTTTTGTAACATAATGCACTTTAGCTATACATATTGAGTACATTGATAACAGACATAAAATGTTCCTGTTTTGTGGTTGATTTCAATGAATGCCTACATACAATTGTTCAAACTGATTTTCCTTTGTGCATGTATAATAGCAGTATTTTAAAATTTGTAAAGAATGTCTAATAAAACATAACCTAATTAAATCATGACTCAGAAGGAAAAATGTGTTCTTCAGGAATTTCAAGAGCAGGAACACTACTTTTTTATTTACTACTTTTGAAAATAGTTTTAAATTTAATGTGTTTACATTGGTTCAAACTCCCACATTTTCACATTAGCTTTTACTTAAAAATAATTCAGAACCTATTTTGTTCCAGTGCTCTACTTCAAGTCAGCTGAGCTGCTGAACAACCAGGGGATACAGTCAGAGCTCAGACCCCACTGCAGGGGAGGCAGCTTCCCATCCTCCCCAGGCCCTGGCCCTGCAAAGGCTGCACTGTCCAAACCAGAGTGTGTGCAAAGCAGCCCCAGGGGAAGCATCACTTCCTACACTCTTGGAAGGTGCTCACAGGTCACACCCGCAGCCCTGCTCAAACCCAGACAGATGGTCAGTGTCCTCGCTCCCAGCACCTCTGCTCAGAGATGCAAATGTCTATGCCACAAATAGAGCCTCAGTTCTCCAGGCTTTGCAACCCCTCTCATGCGAGGAGGGGTCAAAAACCTGTTTCCTGGGTGAACATACAAAGGAAACTGCAAACTGCAGTAGATGCCACATCCCGAGGTACTGTTGCATTGTTGGAATAACTTTTCCCCTCTCCCATCACGAAGATGCCTCACATGGCTCTGTTTCCAAAACCATCCACATTACTCTTCCTTCTGCCTTATGCCCATAGAAAATAGCAGCTAAGGGAGAGACCCCCCTTCAATACCTTACTGGTTGAAGAAAACACAAGAAAAAAATTATGGTTATCACTTTTTCTTTTTCTTATCCCTTTCATGTGCAAATCACAGCAGCTGCTGTGGGGGCAATGAGGAGCTTGTTTCACAGAGATATCTGTACTTTCCAAAATCCTACTGAATTCCCTCTGTCTCACTCCTTTAACACCAGCAACATTAGAAAAACGCAAGCATGGAAAAATAAATTACAAATCCTGGGAATTTTAAGATAGTTCTTGTAATTGTTGCTCTGTTCTGTATTTGCCAAACATTTCTTTTTTATTCTTCTTTCCTTTTTTTTAAGTGCCATCTTTTTCCATTGCCAAAGTACAGCCATCATGTAATATAAACCAGATGTATTTCTGCTCCCTACCCAATCTTGCAGAAAACTACCTCCAAGAAAGCACTAAAAGCAGGAAAACTTGAGAAATTACCCATCCTTCCCAATCTGCTTCTCTGAAGTGTGAAATTCAGCGCTTCATTATGTCCAGTTAATTACAACAGCCACAAAGCACGTGCATGCTGTTTCCTACTCAGATGAAAAATATTATACATGATGAAGCATAGCACTAAGGAAAAAAGGCATGGTTTCTGCACATTTTCAACTTGGCCTCCTTGCACATCCTGCCTATTTATAGTATCCAGCTAATGCTTGGATTTATACAACTGAAGTTAACTGCCATATATTCAGAAGACAATTTTGTATCTCAGGATTACCAGCATATCCCAGCTGGAGCTAAAACTAAAAGCCATGGTGGGCAGAGGCAATTTATCTTCATCAGAAAGGATGAGTCTTGGCAGACAGAGGGCCCAAAGAGCATAAACCAAAGCAAACACCCAAAAGCTTAACCTTGGCTCCACAGAACTGGCCTCCTTGTAAGAGGAAAACTGATTTTGAAGTGTCTCTGGTCTCCTCTTTATCTGTCCACTGTTCATTAAGGACTTGCAATTTTTCTCCTAATTTTAATGAGTAAAATCTGTGATTGTGGAGAATTTAAGCAAAAGTCCTGTTTTTCTTAGAGACCTTTGCACAGGCCTTACAAAAGCTGTCTGTGGATCCTGTGCTTCACAGACCTTGGCTTGAAAGTCACTACTGCAGACTCCACAAAGCTGAATGCAAATTCTTTTGAGCTCTCAGCTTTGCCAGAAAACAAATCTTGAAGACCCCTGTTTCTGAGACAAACTAAAACAACTTTGCCTTTCTTGTGGCACGGGGTAAAAGCTTCCAGAGATTTCAGCTTCTCAGATAGTCCAACCCTAATGGTTCAAAGAATCTCAAAGACCCCTGCAGTAATCAGGACTTTTCCTGATATTTTCTGATGTCCACGACATCAAATGTTAGAGAAGCACATGCACAGGAGTTGAACCATAATGAAGGCTTTTGCTGATAAAGGAGATTTCCTTAAATGTGTGTGATTTTTCAGAGGGTTACAACATGCCCAGATGTCTTTCAAGGTAATAAAAATCACTCACAATACAGAGGATGCACTCCCAAATTTCCATGTTTTCCTCTGCGAGCCATGGAGGTGCTAGGGCTTCTCAGAAGAAATTCCAAAAGATTTTTAGCATGGGCAATACAATTGCTTTTCCTTGGTTTACATTTAAAAACGGTACGACTGTTTTGGCTGAAATTTTCTAAAAGACATTTTACAAGGTTTCATGTTGAGAGGTCAAATACAAGTCGGAATTACAAAGAAACAAGGCCAGGGTGTCACACCAGCAGAGGGTGGGAAGTGCCCTGAAAGCAGTCCTGCCTCCCAGATCCAACTAGCACAGCCAGAAATGTTGTTCCTGCCCAAGATCTCTGAGAGGAACACAGATTTGGCACCCCACTTCTGCTCTGGTTCTACAGCAGTCGCTGTGTTTACTACAGGTCTTAAAAGTGGTTAAGAGACATCAAATGATGACAGCTCTTCCCAGCAGCTACCCTGTGCTGGACCTCCATCACAGACCTTTCCAGGCTCCATGCACTTGGCACTGGGAGCTCACTGACAGTAGAGTTCCACTCACAGAATTTGTTTCGTGGTCCTTTGCAAATACAGACATCCATCTGGCATTCGAGACACACACAAAAACAGCCAGTGCAGTTTATGCCTGTCCTCTGGAATTGCTCTATGCTCTCAAGGAAGGCATTTCAGGCACAGGAACTGTTTGGCTTCGTTTTAAGCATTCACCAGCCCAACCTGTGGACAGCACTATCCTGATACAATGCACCCACAGTGCAGTAATCATGCGTATTCACTTATGAGTAAGTGCCCTTGATCTGCTGAGACACCACAGAGAACTTGGCTTTCTTGCAGTAATTCAGAAAGTAGGGGAATGCTGGCTGTATTTAGTTACAGTCTTTGGGAGTTTGAAACATTTTGTTATTTGGTCATAATTTACTGCAGAGAAAAAGTGCTATAATAGCACAGAGACTGAAGGGCTTTATTTATTTACAAAATAGATACTAGAGGAAGCACAAGCTACCTTTTAAGCACCACAACATCATACCTCCCAAAATAAAATGGAAACCATCAGCGTGAGGAGTCAGGTCATGAGAACAACAAACTCATTAAAAAGTACATTTTGTGCTCCGCTGGGACCACCATCAGTTTCTGCTCATAACTTCAAGAACAAAGCAGGGAAAGAGGCACATGCATTCATCCCCAATTTTAATGTGGAGAGCGCTGGGACTCCTTGGCAAAGTCATTTTATTGCTTTATCCCAGTTATTATTCAAAATGCATTCAGATTTGCCCACTTTTCTGAAGGTTTCTGAGCTGTGTGGAAAGCTTGGGATACAAATAGAAAGTATTCATGTGTAGTCTGCCCTTCTTTCCTCACTGCATTGTTTGTTTGTTTGTTTGTCATTGTTGGTGGTGGTTTTGGTTTGGATGGTTTTGTTTTTGTTTTATTTTCTTTTGATGCAGGTTTCTTTTTCTGTGGTTGATTGTCCCAGTTTTTTAATCATTCTATGAATACAGTCACTAGGTAGTCAGTGATAAGTTTCAGTATACAACCAGATAAAGGTGACCACGCTTAAAGACAGTTTCTCATGGCCCATCAATCCACCAGGATGCCCCTCTGGACACTGACTTCAGTGGAAGCTATGCACATAACTTCCCACACAGTTCTCTGAATACATACCCCCTAGAGTCCACTTTTTAATTGGTTTCCTGGACTGTTCTCCTCACAAATAATTTTTTCCTGCAGTTAACGCTAACTAATTTGCTGTGGAAAATGTCTATGATCTAACCCTCTCCATGCCTTTCTTTCCAAATGAGCTAGTGATCCAGCAGAGTGGTTTGCAGTGCATATGCCATGGATAATCCTTTTCCAGCAGCTGGATTCTGCTCTCTGAGAGTGCAGGTGAGCATCCTCTGCACATTAATGGGCTCACTGCTATCCTGAAGCCCAGGCTTGGACTTCAGAGAGCAAGTTTAAGGCCATTCTGCATGTTGCAGACCATGTTCCCTTAAAAAAAAACCTTCAGAAAATTTGAAGACATTTGTTTTCTGCAGAAAAACTACAGGAAAGCCCCACATATGCATCAAGGAAAATCCTTCATTAGCACTGATACATTGGAACCGCCTTTCTTGCCATGGCCTTACATGTACTGGCATGTTAGAGGTAGGAGGGATTTGTGTGGATTAATGTTGTTAGGAATACATTTTACAAGATGTAGATCACTCAAGCAGAAAACTAGGTCCCAAAAAAAGGCAAAAGAATCCCACCTTGTAACCTGAGTTTTCCTGTATGCATCAATTTTTTCCATTTTGTCACTGTACTGGAGAAGTGAACACCTACTCTGCTGCAGTTCAAGTTTTCACACTGTTAGACACTTTCCCTGTTTTCACAAACTTATTGTCTTCCTCTTTCACCCTCTAGTAGCTGAAAGGACATGGAAACACACAAGCACCGAGTGCAGCTAAACTATGGTCCAAAAGAGATGAAATCTTTTCCCAGTAAGAAGAAAAGTGGCTGTATAACACTTTGTCACTGCATCTGCCATCAGATCAACCCTGGGTGTGAAAGGAGAACTGCCCCATGGCTCCTGTCATCCAGGCTGGGGATCACAGGGATGGGGACCCATCAACATGAGAGCCGGGGGCTTTCATAGCCAATTCCTCAGTCAGGCTTTTAGGCCAGTTTCTTTTTGGAATTCTGAGACAAAACAGGGAAGATTTAGGGGTTTGCTGTACCCACTGAAAATGTCTACACTTTTCAATGCCAGCAGGCAAGAAGTGTCTGTAAATAGATTTTCTTTTCCTTTCTACCTTTTGCATCGCTCCAGATCCTGTTCCAATAATAACCGAGAGAGATTTACCAGGAAAGCACATAGACTTAGTAATTTTTTCATAAGACAAAATGGGCTTATCATGCTTTTGGGGGTAATGATGAGCCTTCTTATTGTGTAGTGATGACATTCCACTCGTACACATGAAATCACAGGAGATGAAGGACAAGCCTCCTTGTAAGTCACTGAGTGTCCTGAGAAACATGCCTTGCATTGGCAGGCTTGCTGCACAGCCTCAAGCAGTTTGAGTCTCATACCCCAATACGAGTCACACATCATTGCTTTTCCATAAATAAGCAACGATTGCACAGCAGGGTTTTCCACATGCATGAGTGCCCAGTCTTGAAAGCCCTGATCACAGGGAGGTTCCAATGCTTGTCGGATATAGAACCTGCCAGTCTCACACAGCAAAACCACAACAAGGCACAGACTCTGCAAAGAAGGGAAGAAGAAGGGAAGAACAGGGGCAGAACCACCACCAGAGGCTGGGAGGATGTGTGGGCTCCTTTCCTCGTACAACTGGGCAGCACAGGACAGAGTTACTGACAGTCACTTGAAGGATACTCAGTTTCGACTGTTGTTCTGGGAGGAATTGGCATTGGTATAAAAACCTGACAAAAGTTTGGGATTTTCGAGTGTGAAAGACACAGAGAAGCTGTTCTTTAAAAGGCATTTTCTTAAGCAGCCTAGCTGTTGTGCAATGGATACAGGAAGTTCCTTACAGGACAGAGTAGATTTGTTTATATCTGAAACACCAGATCATGAAATAAGATACAAAAAATGATATCCACATTAATGAAAAGCAGCTGACATCCACTGATTTTTAATTTTATTTTTGCATTGTACTTACTCTTACATCAGGACTCCATAGGGCTAAGCAGATCCAGAGCTCTCAGCTTTGCTCAGTTTCAGAGGCTCATTGTTGGCATAAAAATGAAAATTTTAATAAATATATCACAATCACTCTGGCTGTATTTGAGTTACTCAGATAATGATAAGATGACATGGGGTAAATACTTGGAGTTAAGAGCAGCTCTAGCAACAGATGATCCGTCATTTATATTTAATCAATTTAAGAGACTTTTTATCAGACAAAGATCAACCCACTGGGACCATTAACAGTTACACTTATAAAAAAAGCCAGCAGACAGAGACCAACAGAGACAGACGTAACAGTCTTACGGTCAAAAATCACCCGTAAATTTAGAACACGCTCACATGAACATTTTGCTGTGCGTGTTATTATTTAAACAGCATTGTAGTAAGAGCATATGCATGCATAATGAAAACCATGTCCAAGGAGCTAATGAAAATACTCTGAACAAAAGACCTCAGAAAAATGTGTGGCTCATCCGAGGTGATTTTAGCACATGAAGAGGAAAGAGAGCACAATGGCAAGCTGCCCAAAAGAGCAGTGTGCGATGTGGTCTGATTTGTCAGAGCCTAGGTAGGATTATGTGGAACAATCTGCAGTGGAATATACAATGTGTGTTAGGTACCAGGAAAGGAATGCTGCTCTGGGTGCACTATAAACACCCCACAGAGCTTTTGTTGATGTTAGCAGGAGCTCTCCTGGGCCCAGCACATGGGCCCTGGGCGCTGTGTTGCCAGCAGCGCTCACTGAGCATTGTTCACGTTGGGAGCAGGGGGGCCACAGTCACAGAATCATTACAGAAACACAGAATCATAGAATCACATAATCACAGAATCAGAGAGTTGCAGAATCACAGAACCACAGGGTTACAGAATCACCACAGAACCCCAGAACCACAGAATCACAGAATCACAGAACCAGAGAATCAGCCACAGAATCATGGAATCAAGGACCCAAAGAATCACAGAACCACAGAATACGAGAATCCCAGAACCAGAGAAACACAGAGCCACAAAACCACAGAAGCACACAACCACAGAATCACAGAACCAGCTGAGTTGGAAGGGACCCACAAGGATCACCAAGTCCAACTCTTGGCCTTGCACAGCACCATTGCTGAGAATCACACCATGTGCCGAAGAGTCTTGTCCAAATGCTCCTTAAGTTCTGGCAGGCTGGTGCTGTGACCATCTCACTGGGGAAGCCCATCTCAGGGCAGGTTCTTCATCCAGCTGGAAAAAAATATCAGTAGTTAGCCCAGAAACCAGAGGCTGATCTCACACTGGATTCTTGGGAGTCATCCCTTATTTCACTAATATTTTCCTTTCTGCCACTGGACAGGGCTATCAAGAATGAGGAAAGTCACAGCAGATGCAACCCATAAGCTATGTCCTAGCAAAAGTGAACACCACAGCCATTTCCAAGGAGGCAAATTTATGTGTACGTTTCCCCTGATACAGCTTTCAACAACAGATGACAAATTCATTTGTGATAATTTTCTTTAACACCCGGATTTCTGGTTTCTGATATTGCTCTGGGGCTTGGGCAGGCAGGGAGGCTCTAGGGCAGTATTCAATGGCCCTTAGTGATGGGTTCACTGGTATTTTTGCCTGCTTAAGAAATACTCCCAAGGATCCCTTGAAAGTTTGACAGCACTTGACTTGTTTTCAACACAATTCCTCTTCCAGACTGTGGTGATCTGTCTTTTCTTGAACTACAGAAGTGTCTCAGTCTTAGCCTCTGATGCCCTTTCCTTTCATTCCCTGTCCCATCAGCCCTGTTGAGAGTACAGATTTATAAGCTGTACATATAAGGTGAGCAGGCTTATAACTTCAGAGCTTCTGGCACAAGGTACAAAGTAAGAGCAACAAAAACACTGACATATGCAGCTGTTTCTTTAAATAAGGGAAGGCCAAGCAAGGTGACTGCTGCCAGCCAAGACTGAATGTATAAAGAGAACCACTTCCAGAAAGAGGGCTCACAAAGTTCTTGAAAGTGGGACCACCTCAGAGATGAAGTTAGTCCCTTCCCCTCCCCCAGTCTTCCCTGACCTGCCTCAGACTTCAGCAAATCAGTTTTTCCAAGCCTCTCACCCCCTCCCTCCCCTTCAGCAGTCTGATTTTTCTATGTGAACATTTTGGCAGATCTCAGAACAGTTTTATTCATTCATTTAATAGTCACAAATAATGGTTCTGTTTCACCAGCTAATTATTTCACCAGTCTCACAGATGCATGCCTTTCCTGCACGTTCAGTGGGGAGGAATCCAGTGCCCACACAAGTAACAAGAATAATCTCATTAAAAGACTGATGCGTTTTAATTTCTTCCCCTCAACACGTTTTGCTCTGTGGATGTTTAAAAAAAAAAAAAAAAAAAAAGAGAAAAAAAAGGGGAAAAATTAGTTTATTTGGAGGGACAGAGGATGAAGGACATAAATGAAGAGAACCACTGGAGGTCACTGTGACAGAAAAGGAGAATGAGTCAGATGAAAGCGGGACCTCCAGTGCACCAGCCAGTTTGAGGTGGTGGTGGTGGTGGCAGCAGGGCTGAAAGGGTGAGAGAACAGATTGTATCTCCAGTCTGACTTTACTGGAATTTGGAGCCATTGGCTGCAGAAGCAAGGTGGGAGATGAGGCTTCTTCCACATCAAAAATTTGATTTCTGACCAGGTTTTCCTCCAAAGAATGTCAAACTTTTATCTCCTGTATATGTTTACCATCTTCAGTCTGACTGTGAAGTGTCCTGCCCTGTTCAGGGTCTCCCAGCTCTGTGCTGTGCTGAATAGGAACTTTTGTAAAACACAAAGCTGCATTATACCTTACATATATAAAACCAATTTGCTTTCAGAAATACTGTTTTTCCCAGCACTGAGGGAACTTTCACCAAAGACTTTGCCTCTTCCCCAGCTGGCAGAGAGGTTCCAGCACTGTACACAGTGCATGGGACTCATTCCTAAAAGGAGAATCACACATTGGTTACAGTGCTGTCGGCTCCCCAGCCTATTTCCAAGAACTGCATAGCTTGAAATCCTCATTCGCTTTATTAATGTGTGTGTAGGAGGCAGGAAAGGAAGCGCTGTGGGGGCAAGGGGGACAAGCAAGAAACATCACACCTTTCAAATGTAGGGGGTCATTTTCTGCTTTTTCCACCCTTCCCCAGGCCAGCTGTTAAATCCCACATTTCTCCAGCCATGCCTGCTGCCTCTTTGACAGAGGAATGCACAGCAATCATCACTTGCAATGGCTGAAATCACTTGGCAGGACCCACAGGAGAAGAGGTTTGCAAGTTCATTTGGAATAAGAACCCAAAAACCTATACAAGTTTTTTCTTCCCTCTTCAGAATTCCCCCCTCTTTGGCCTGTGCCTTCTTTTCCATCCCATAATCTCTCAGAACAGTTTTTGATGTGCCCTTAATCCATCCCCTTGCCCTCCACAAGTTTCTGGTGACTTCTTATTCAGTTCAGAATGCCTTACAAAAGAAGAAGAGTGAAGTATCTGCTATCAAATAAAAGAACAAAAATTAAGTTGCAAATGTTGCATCTTGTGAGTGATGTCCCTTCAAGGGCAGCTTTCCTTTCTGCCTTGTTGTTTGTGTAAACCGGCATGTATTTTTGACTAATAACTATGCATACATGCACATGCACGTACGAGTGTGTGTGGGAGTGAGAGTCAGGGAGCATATAAAGGGTATTTGGGGATTCTTTGGTTTTGGACTCTCACACACAGTTGGGGAAGGCAAGTTATAAACATATAGGTAGATCCAAGAATGAATACTTTAATATTTGCAGATTGTGATGGCTGCCAAATGCTAGCATTTCAGGGATGCATATTCACATGCAGCTGGCAACACACATTGGAAGGTGCCCAGCACTTTGCCAGTCAGGTTCCAGACTCGAAATATCTCAGCAGACCCACATGCGTGTATTAACACAAAGTAGGGAATGTTTCCCCTTATTCTCCATACTCATTAACTAATAAGCAAGCAAAACAGTTTGCTGAGAATAGGAGGAGAATGGAAATAAGTCCTTTGCTAGAAATCCTGGCCTCTTAGAAGGAGCCAGCTATCTTTCCAAGGCCTCCAAGCCAACATGTTACCTCCCCAACCTGGAGAAAGGCACCAAAGCTTATTAGGCTCCATAAAAACCAACCCACAGTCATCCCCCTTTGGGACACCTCACCTTCAGGATACTTTCTAGGCATTTGTGCTGAAGGGTTCTTTGCAGCTGGGCTTTTCATTTTATTTCAGCTTCTTAAGGCCATGTCCCCGCTCCAACATTCCCCAGCTTGTTTACGGCGAGTCTCAGCAGAGAGCCGGGTGCCAGTTTTATTTAATTTGTTTTTCCAGTGGCAGCAACAATCTGTGTGGAAAGCATAAACAGAGGGAAGGAATCTGGAATCAGCAAATGGTGTGCACAGCTGCACACCATAATTTCTGCTAGTGAAAGTTTTAATTCCGTTCATCAGAAGAAGAGCAGAAGAGTTGGAGGCAAAGAAGAGGTGGAGTAGTGGAAGAAATATAGCAAGAGGAAATAGTAAAATCCAAGGCAGCTGGAGAATCTTGGAGTCATTATAATTAAGGCCCAACAGGTTACAATTTCTCCAAGAGAAGTCAAAGCCAGAAACCAGCCAACAGGTCTTCAGGAAGAGCTGCTCAAAGATGTGATTTTAAAATATATTGTAGTAGAAACAGGAAAATCTGTTCATTTCTCTTGCAGATAAGAACATTTCACCAAGACACAAAAAGAGGGGGGAAAATGTAGTACAAGAAAGAAAACTACATGAATTAAAAAAAAAGGAAGTAAATAAATAAATTTTTTAAAGTTAAGAATTATTACTATTGGAGGTAAAATATCCCAAATGACATTTCAAACTCTTTAATAAGAATACAAAAAGTAAATGGCAAAGTTGAAAACCATGGCAAAAAGGAAGTGTAAATATAGAAATGACAAGAAAACTTACTCATCTTGTGTACCTGGAAGGCACCACACAGCAGCTATGACTGTTAGAGAAGCAAGTGAACAGAATTGTTAATATCTATAATTTGAAGTAATTAGGAGAAATAATGGGAAAAGTATAAAACTAACAGTGCTATCTAAACAGAGAGGAAGGAGGCATGGAGGGAGGGAGGCATGGAGGCATGGAGGCATGGAGGCAGGGAAGCATGGAGGCATGGAGGCAGGGAGGGAGGGAGGGAGGGAGGGAAGGAAGGCAGGAAGGCAGGAAGGCAGGAAGGCAGGAAGGCAGGAAGGCAGGAAGGAAGGAAGGAAGGAAGGAAGGAATGCTGTTGTCAATAACAGTCAGGAAATACAATTTCAGCCCGTAATTAGAACAAAACTGCAGATGCTCAGAAAAGCCTGTTCAGCATTTAGGGGCTGGTAGGTGTCAGGAGTAAGAACATGGCTCCTAGTTTTCAGCTCAGTATCTTCTGATGCCAAGTATTCCCCTTCGAAGGGAAAGCAGTTCTTGCACTTTCTAGACCATCACACCTAAATCATTCCACTCACCCAGACAGATTGTGTCACTGGCCTTGCTGGAAGCCTGCTGTAGCCCATGTTCCTGCCTCCACAGTCACAGCTATGCTTCTCAGGAGGGAGCACTGACTGGCCCAAGTTCAGAGGCAGGGGATGAGCAGGACTATTGCTGTTGAGACTGAGCTCAACAGAGCAATTTAATCCTCCGTGTCCTTGGATGATTCCTCCCTCCTAGAGCAGATCTATTTCACAGGAGCATGTAGGCTTTCATTTGACCACCCATTTATTAATTTTTTAATATATGTGTTTGTGTGAGATTAGGGAGGCTTCTACAGTGCCTTGGACTGCATTGGAATGCTCAGTACACCCAACTGCTGTTTCTGGGTAAGGTCTAGTCCCGTCACTGCTTCCACATGAGGAGTTCAAAACAAATCTGTTAAACCAGCCTGGGGATGGCACAGGTGGAAAGATTAGGAGCTGTGACCAGCAGCCATGCATCATCCTTTCTTTGGGAGAGACTGTGTTTGGTTTCGGTTCCCCAAGCTGACAGAAGCAGCAGTACTGCTCTTCTCCTGCTGGATCCTGAACCAGCATGGATGTCTGGGTGGGCCTCCTCCTCCCCACACTGTTTGCTTTTCTGTGGCTGATAAACCTGCCAAGAGGTTACCATTTCTTTTTTTTTTATTTATTAATTAGCAGAACTCACGGAGAAGAAAAGAGAGAAGGCCACAGCTCATAGCTACAACCTTCTGGTACAGCATGTACTGGGAGATTTTCCTCTCTGCCCTCATCCCCTGCCCAGATAACAGCTGCAACTGGCCTTGTCAGGCTCAGATTAGTGCCCAGAGAATGTTCCTTCATAGCCATTGAGTTCTTAAATGGCTGCAGAGATCAGCATTTGGGGGTGGCAGCAGTTCAGGGTGAGATGATATCTGGGTGAGATCTCGAAACCTCAGACTGTTGAATTTGTTCATGAACTCACAGATATGTTGACAGCCCTCACAGTTTTCTTTTGATCCACCATCACACATGACTGAAGACACACAATTGACCAAAGACTTCACCCTTTTAGTAGTGGCTGACATTCATATTAGTGTATTTAAAAGAATGAGTGATAAAATATGTATGTATAAATGCCTGAGTACCAGGCATGTAAAAAGAACTCTTAAAAACTGAAGACATGCAATAAACATAAAAAGAAAGACTTTTCAAACAAACAATATATTTTTATTATTATTACCCTGTAGCTTAAAAGAGCTACAGATACAAAACTGTATCTGAGTTTTAGCAAAGGTTTCAAGGTATTGCAATTAAACTTTACTAGTTTATTTGAAAATTGACTTGAACTTCTACACTGGAAATTGGATGAAAGACCATAAACAAAAAGGCAATAAGAAGGACTGCATTTTTGCCACAGCTGTCATGTGAGTCATGGATTTTCATGTGCTTTCAAAGTATCCGTGACTTTTGATATTTAGGGATTTTGCATGTGGGCTGGTAAACGTGATGGTTAAAGAGCTGAACCAATTTCTCTGAAAACCTTGAGTTCTGCCAAGTTAAACCCTAGACTGCACGGGAGGCTAATAGGGAGCAGGAGCTCAGCAACAACACTGTGGTTACACAAAGGATCAGAGCAGTGAATTCTCACTGAGAGCTTTAATTCCTCCAGGGATAGAGAGATTTCTCTTTCCCCACAACATTTGCAGTTAGGTTGAATTTGCAAAGGCCAGCTCTGGCAAAACAATGACTGAAGCTAAATGGCTTCTCACAGCAAAACACAGCAAATTAATTACTTGGGGGAGGGAGGCGGGGGAGAAAAAGAAAAAAAAAAAGAAAGAAAAGGGGAAAAAAAGATGTGTTATTTATAAAAAAAAAACACTTCTTCACCTGCATCTCTGCATCTGTCACAACTGTCTCATGACACTTCCGTAAAATTGTAACAGCAGTGAGTCAGACCAAAGATCCGTCTGGCTCAGGACCCTGTCTCCAACTCTGGCCAAAAGCAGATGCCCAGGGAAAATTACAAGCAAAAGATACAGTGATACTTCCTTGGAACACTCTTCCAACTTCCAGCAATTTGCAGTTTAGGGACTTTCTGGTTTTGTATTTAATAGCCTTAGTAGATTTTTCTGCCGTGAATTTGCCCACACACTTTTTGAAGCTGTGTAATTTTTTCTTGGAGTTACTGTCACTGAAGATTAATCAGAGAATTCAGTATTAAACAATGATACTAAATAAATATTCAGAAAGCACAAGCAAATGTGCCACAGGAGTTGCCCTTGGTCCTGTGGTCTTTATTAAAAAAACAAAAAAAGATGGAGAGAAAGAAACCTTTCTATTGCTCCATCAATTGCCTGGTCACATAACCGGTATGAAAAAGTGGTTGAGTATCTCAGGATACATTAGAGCTAATTATACACCAGAACTTCTATATATACAAAATATACGAACGAGAAATAAAGATAGGAAAATAGTGTTTACAGTAAGAGAGGCTGTTAATAGCTATGACAGCATGGAGAGGGATTGCAGACAGACAGAGGATGGTTTCCTGAAAAAGCAATGATCAGGCTAGTCATCCTTTTCCAACTGCACTTGTTCAAGCAGAAGAGGAGTTCTGTAAAGTGTTGCCCTGATTTTTGCAGTTCTGGATGTTGTCATTCTTTTGTAGCTAGTTTCTCACACTTTTCTCTGTAAACATGGACATGTTATTGTAACTGTACCTTATCACTTACATTCCTTTCTCCTGGACACAGAACTTTGATGGACATTTCCTTTGACCATTGTGATTGAGGGAGGAAGAACTGATTTCCTCCAATGAATAGTGATTTCTAAATGTATATAAAAAATAAAGAAGGCGGGTCTTGCCCCCCTTCCTTCCTTCTCTCTGATCCTGGTAACAGGTGCCTCTGTCTCTTCCTTTTGTGTCATTACTGCAACAGTAAAGGATCATTGAGCTCTCTCCAGCTGGGGCACCCAAGGCTAAATTGATCCAGCCAAAAGTCCTAGGACCTGTTGTTCCTGCTTTACCTTCTGTGCTATAAACAGAATGGTGGGAGCTGGAGAGTGCTTGACCAACTGTACAATTTTGAATACTCCCACTCTGAAAAGTCTGACCACAACAGTTCATTAATTTATCATCAGACTGGTTTAAAAGGCCTCGTATCTTCCTTGTCAAGCTCTCCCTTTTTGTCAGAAGTGGAACCCTGTACACATGCATTGTACATAAAAGTGTACGGTGTTTGTTCTTGCGGTTCCTTGTAGTAAACATTATGTTCTTCACTAGCAAACTATCAGTTCTGGTGTCAAACCAGTTAGAAACAGTAAAATTGCCTTTTTTTTTTTTTTTCTCTCTTAAGCTGACATCTTTTCCTAAACACAGGTAACGACAAAGTCATGGCAATCAAAAAAACCCCAAACCAACAAGCTGAAGAAAAGGCTCTTACCAAGATTGCAGTCCTACTGCCTTGCAGATGGTGTTTCCTTGAGCTCCACAAGCCTGAGGCTGCAGCTGTGGTCCAGTTGGAAACCCATCATGGAGTGGTTTTGCCTCACTTTGCCTGCCCCTGCCAGTCAAAAACCATGAGTCAATATACAGAAAGGTTGGGGGGTTTTTTTTATGCTGCTTCCTGAATCTATTACTTATCTTTTGATAACAACATTAGTTTTCATTCCATATACAAGTATTTAAGACTCATATAGAATCTTTAGTGCCTATGCGATAGACAAAAAATCTGCTTCCCATTAATTTTCTGTTTTTAAGGCTATTTCCCATTAATGTTTTCTGGGTTTGTGTGGTTGCATGGGTTTTTTTTAAAGCAGGCATTTTCTATCTGATTTTCTATCAATTCTTTTAAGGTTAATTTTTACTTCTAATATGCTTGATCACTTCCCTTGGAGAGGAGAAGGAAGATTTTTCCATTATTCCTGCCTCAGTCCAAGGACACAGCGAGTGGCCCGTGGGAATTCTGCAGTGCCGTGTACTGCGAGGTACCAGAACAGCTGAGAGTGCAGCAGGGCTTTTCCATGGGATCTTATCTTCCTCACTTGTTCCAAGGTCTCTCTTGCCTCTGCAACAATTCATTGCCATGCCAGCTTCTCTGGCTCCTTTTTGTGCTGTACTTGTGGTAACAGCACTGCGCTCCTTATTTCCAACCCTAATTTTACCAGCCATGTCATTATTTTCTTTTCGTGGGTAGGTGTGGTAAAGCCATGCTGGTTTCTGAGGCACGACTCTCTTCCCTTGCCAGATCTCTGGCATCATCCTTCCTTCAAGAAGACCTCAAGAAAATTCCCTTGGGAGTCTGCCCATGCTGATAGTTCCCTGGCCACAGGGCGAGGTGAGACTTTCAAACCAAGCAGAACACTGACATCCTTCCGGAGGGAGCTGAATGTGCTGCCTCTGCAGCTTCTGCTGGCCTTGGAAGCAGGAGATGAGGAGAGAGGAATACACCACTGTTCAGTCTGAGAGCAAAAGAGCAGAGCCTGTGTTCACTGACAGATTGAGCACAGCCCATTGTTTAGCAAGGACCAAAGCAACAAAGGTTCACAAGAGTGATGCTTTTTCCCTTGACACCTTGAGTTGTTCCATTAAGGTAAAATTTGGAAGCCCAGTTCTAAAGTGGAATGTAAGGGGGCTATGGGTGGTTTTCACACTGTGGTTTTCAGCCCTGATTTTCAGGCTTTCTTTTTTTTGTTTTAGTGAAACTTCTGCGCACAGTGAGACACAGTAAGAAATGTTTATCAGTTGCACTATCAGTGGCTGACCATGTAAACCAATATGTGGAACAAAAGTTTCTTCAGTGTTCCAACAGCTTTAATGTGTTAGAATAAAAACAATATTAAAAAATGAGTATTTGATATCATGAAACTCTATTAAGGCAAGTATTCTATCCTGCATATTCCTGATGGGTAAGCAGAAGGGAACTTCATGAAGTATGTAGCCAGACTTACCTAGTGCTTGCGTAGAATCTGACTAAACTGAATTAAACTGAACACTTTTCACTGTAGCTGCCAGTAACTGTAGTCAAAAAATCCCCATAGCATAACGAAAAGGAAAAGCAATGGAATGAAATGGGGAAAATATTAGGCTACAAATCACAATATTCCTCCAAGCCAGAGTAAGGCGTGTTTATTCCCCAGACCAGTTCTCACCTCAGATTTGATTGATTGCTGTCCTGTTCTGACCAGATTTGAGAGATAATAATGAATTATGGGTAATATGCAAACACAGAAAAGAGAATGAAGTATGGTTCTCTGTCTATAGGTTTCTCTAAATTAGAGGCCTTTTTGTACGCTGGTTGTGTACAAAAGTTTGAACATTCGTACATGCTTGACAATTCCAGCCAGGAAGATTTCCTTCATTACTAAAAATAGATCTGTAGCCTGTTAAGCACTAGCACAGTCATTAGGAAGTTATGTTTATTCTCTGATCAGAAAATAGTTCTACCTTGCCATGCCAAAACGACATCGATATTTCTAAAATTAGTCAGGGGAGGTCAGTAATCTTTTAATAGCACTGTCAAAAATTGGCAACCTAATTAAGTTATGAATTACAAAAGGCTTTTCAGGTTGGAACTGCTTGTTCAAGGACCAAAGAGATATATAAGGAGAAGTTCCTGATCAAGTCTCAATTCCTTTCTGTGTAAGTAATGCCCAGGAATCTTGAGTAAGGGCCGATCCCAGCTACATAAGCGTCTTGAGAGCTGGTTAGCTGCTTAATAAGTGATCTAAGGGAAGGGTAATTGTAAGTGTGGTTTTATTTTATTTCAGTGTGTCTGTTTTGTTAATCTTGGAGTAAGAAGAAATTCAGGCTTTACTCTCACTTGGTTTGGTTGAGTTTTTCTGTTCCATGGAAAGGGCAGTTGGCAAATCACTGAGGAATTTCAGCAGGATTGGAGTATTCCTTAATGGGAGACAGGACCATGGCTTAGTGACTAACATTTCCAAGGAATATTCAAGGTTATCCAGGTGGTTCCTTGCTAAACTGCACAGAGGCCAGTCTGGCAGTGCTGCCTTTAGGAATTGGTGTGGAAGTGGGGCATTACCAGGTTGTCCTCACAGTGGGACAGTGGTTTCAGCACCTGAGCCTTGATGGTCATTCAGTTTCCAGCACACACAGAGGAAACTGGACAGTATGACCCTGTTTACCACAGCCCTAACATGGGTTCTAAGACATTTTTAAAAACACTGAATTACAGCTTCATACCCCTAAACAAAGGATCCCCTTGGAGCTTCACCCCTGCAATTCACTTTAAACAACCAGAAAGGCCACACAAGCACCATCCTCTGCAGAGCAGTGCAGCTTTTCCTTGGGCTGGGGGCTATTTTCCCATGCAGACCTGACCCCTTGGGCATTATTACATATTCTCAGTTCATATTTACCTGATCTATTAGAGGCAGAAGCAGTTCTGACAAGAGCAGTAATTACAAGAATGTAATGTTCATTTCTACAGAAGGCACGGTGTCTGCATGCCTGGGAAGGGCCCAAGATGCTTACAGCATTTCTATTTTCCATGCTGTGGTGAATTTGGACCCTCTACACAGCTTAAGACAGAATAAATTTCACTCCAGCACAAATCTCTTGATCATTTCTCCTTCAAATGTGGGAAAACAACACTGAGAATGTGGAAAGTGTAGAGCACATCATAAATCCATGGACACAGGAACTCAGAAAGCTGCATAAGGCACATAAGGTCTGCTATAAAGGAAGCACTGTGCTTTCATATTATTTTCTGTTTAAAATCTACATGTGTGGTTTGGGACAAAGGTCTTTTTAGTGTGGAAGAAAGAAGGTTCACTGTTTTTCTTCTTTTTTTTTTTTTTTTTTCCCTGAAGAGACGTACGTCTCTGGAGAGACAGTGGAGAGATGTGCTCCAATCTCCAGCACACACTGCTGTAGGAGAGGTGAAATTTTTGAAACCACAGAAAGAATTCTGAGGAGAACTCAGCACCCAGGATATAGTTCCTGTGTGAATAACCAACAGGTGTTTAAACAAAGGTCCAGGTTTGCACACTGCTTATCATTTGACATTTTCACTACAGATTTCTGATGCTGGAATCAGGATGTCTCAAGGAAGCCTTCCTCTACCACCCAATCCTATCAGAAAGCATACAGGATCTTTCTCTTCTCAGGAAGGCAGAGTGTAGCTGCTTCTGCTGGCATAGAAATATGACACCTGCATATTCCTGCTGCTGTTTTAGAGAACACATCCCTGAAACCAAAGGAGTTTCTGCATCGCCTGATTTCTTGGAGCATCTGTGTTTCACAGAGCCTGGGAAATCTGCAGGTTCCTCTCTTCATACTTTCAACACGCCTACCCTTTTCCTTGTCCCAGATGAAATGCAGAATTAAAATCCCCAAAGGACTTCAGGTACAAATAATCTAGACCATCTAAAACAAAAATGCAGATTAGTCATCTATTTAATGGAAGAAATTAAATCATCAGCATCAGCTGTCACAATAAATGCCACCAACTCTATTTTTGCTGACTTCTATATTAGGGAGGGACGTAGAAGCTCAATTTTGCTGTTCATGTTCATAGTGGGAGCAGAGCTCAGATGGGGCTCATCCCCCCTCACTTTCAATCTTTACACAGTAGATTCCATTGTATAGCTGAATGAGTGTCCCTGGGCTCCCTTGATCAATAGTGAAGAGAAAGTGTCACTTTTAGACACATTTTTGTTGTCTGGCTCTGGATGAGATAGATTATGCTCTAGGCATCATTAATTATATCTATTTGATCCTGAATATGAATGGAGCCCAGAGTAAGCAGTTCAGATATGGTCCCTGATACTGCAGCCAGGTACACCTGGGTGAGCTCACCCTTTCCTGACTAAGGAACAGGTAGTTCTCAGGGCTGCTGGCTGAGGACTCATATAACTTCTATTAACTTTGTTGTAAAGCTAAATGAGAGCCAACTGGGGTTTCACACATGATGAAGCCCAAGTTTTGCCCTCATTCACACTGATTAAACCTCAGAGATTGGTTGTGATCCAAACAAAACCATGGATCAATCACTAATGGAAAAAAAGTTGTCATGCAGTGGGACACCATTATGCTCTCATTCAAAGAAGGATTTTTAAAACTACATGCCAAACAAGTGAGACTTCTAATCTAAATAAATCTTTACAGTTTACAGTATACATAGTAGTTTGTAAATATTTGTTAAATTTTTGTTGGCAAGGAAAAGTAAGATAAGATTTTCCTTAAGAAAGGCTTGTTTGGTTGTAATGGATTTCAAAAGTGATGATTGCTTTACAAAAGAATGATTTTTACTCGTGGCACAAAGATATAGAAATGCCAAAATGCAAGTAGAACTCCAACTATGCAAAAGATTAATCAAATTCATGGACACAAAGACTATTTCACTGTTCTTTCTGCAGCTACTCCCCAGCACTGCAAATTGCAGAGCAGTGAGGTAGCTTGTATTTGGCTCCTGCTGCTGCTGTGTTCTTCTCTGCTCCATAAACGTGGGGGGTTGCAAACTGGGGGACTGTAGAAAAGCCATGTTCTCTGTGGTTTGTCTCTGCTTTCTTTTCTGCATGATCATTTATGATTCAGAGTCACAGGCCCTCAGCAGCACCTCCTGTTGAAAGAAGCAAAGACCTCAGCAGGATGCCCAGGGGCTCGATGAGAAGGGACAGACATAAAAACACATTTGATATCTATGGCAGTCATTGTACTACCTGATTCCAGGAGCCCAGTTCCCCTGAGGTCCTTCTAAAGGTGCTGCTGGAGTGGTTATGTTGCATTTGTATCAGCCTCAGGAGAATCCCGTCACTGTTCTCCATGACAGGAATCCAGGGACACAGCCAGCTTAGCCAGCTTGGCTCAGCTCCTACAGCTGGACCCTCCTCAATAATTGCACTTGGCCTCTCAGTAAAGAGGGCAATAAAAGCTGTTGCACAACTGTGAGGCGACAATTTTCTGTAGATCTATAAGGATCTGATTGTTCACCATGGGTTGTTTCATCTCTGTTTCTATGGGTTTGTGGCAGAGAGCGATCCGGGAAGGCAAGATCTCACCCCAAATTTCTACACATTTCTGGACTCTCAGAAAAAAAAATCACAGTGGTGGTGTAAATACCAGGATTAATTCTTTTATTAATCCTTGCTGATATTGGGTTGAAAAGCACTTGTAGAAACCTTAAGAATCACCATTAAGATGATGCTGCTGCTCAATTAGAGGTAAAAAGCCCTAGCCACAAAGCAGAAAGAGAGCAGAAAGAATGCTTGGGCTATGAACCTCTATAATCTCTGTGCCTGCACACAGACATTCACCTACACAAGCACAGCACCTTCTGTAACACGGTATCTTTAATTTTGCTAAAATACACACAGAAGTCTGTGTCAAACAAGTGTCATTGTCCTCACACATGCAGGACATTCTAAATGCCAATGCAAGCTTTTATTGCTTTGTGTGTAAAGAAGGAAACAAACAAATAGTCTATTTAAAATTCTGCCTTAAAAGCCGGTGCAGCTTCCAGCAGGCACCACAAACCTGTGCTAGCACTGCAAGCTGCAGGAGACAGGGCGTTGTATTGAAAAATTTTGTTCTACCATACCATGTAATAAACAGGTCTTTAAAAAACCTCTTCTGGTTACTGGCAGTGTAGGTAGGAGAGCAACCTACCACCTACTGGAACTCTCTAAAATCCATGGAAAGAATATCAGTGATTTTACTTTGGAACTGACTTTAAAATTGTGCACATATTACATAAAATCAAGAAGTTGCCTTTTGATAAAAAAAGAATATAAATATTGTCAAACTATTCCGAACAGAGATGGCTCATTTGTCAGTGAAACCATGCCCATCAAATACCTGAATTTATTTGTTTCTCTAGCGAACGTTGTAATTCCAAGAATCCACAGCTAACCCCTGTTGGGAATTGCTGTATTTCCTACAAATCCTTAAAAGTAAATATATTTTTTCCTAAAACTGCTGCCATGTTATCATAGTCGACTGACCTCTGCGGTTTTCAAAGAAATCTTTGGGATCTTGTATGGAAAAGTGTGTGTTACATATGGAAACATGTCCTGGGCTTGGAAACTTCCATGGCTTGGAAACTTCGCAACTGTGAAGGATTTGTTCTATCATCCATAGAAATATTAGATCCTTCTGAGAATCTTTCATGGATGTGGGATCTTTGCATCTATAAAGAGAGGGAATTTTCAGCTCAAACAAGTGCCCAGCATTAAAATCTTCACCTTGAAAGGACGGAGTGAGTTTTAATAGGCATTTTGGTGCCAGGACATGTCAGTCAAATTATTATTGGCCCTAGCTGCACTCTCACAAGCTGTTACATTCTTTACCTGCAGCAGAGTGGTGTTCAAAAAGGTGCAAAATTCTTCTTTGCTTTTGAAAACACCAATGAAAGTTAAAAAAAAAAAAAAACAAACCCACACACCAAAACCAAACCAACAACCCAACCCCCCGATCCAATACACACAACTGAAAACCTCTGATCTTCATGTAACAAGGGTAGACACACAAACTTCACTAGGAAGGGTCCTTTGAGAGATGGAAGTAAGTCCACAAAGCCAAGATATTGAATAATTAATGTAAAATCCATAAAAACAGTTGATTTCTGACATAAACTGTAATGGACATGAATTTTGGCCTCATTACTCCCGCTGCCACACACACATGTTCGTGCATGAACAGTGTTACATAAAGTTGCACAAATCACAATAGTGATCTCAGGCTTGCTCTTAGCCCAGTTTCAATTCATAGAATTAATCCTAGATGTGTCTTGCAAATAAAATCAATCTCACTGGAGTCTTATATGGTTCATAAATTCTTGGGATGGGAATTTTTTAAAAAAATAATGAATTACATTTTACAGACAAAGGGGAAGGGGGAGACAAAGAGAGGGAAAGGGAACACAAAATTATTATTTTTAGATCCCAATGTTTTGAAATGTGATCTGATCTTTAGTCTAAGATTTCCCAGCTGCCCTGTCTCTTTTTTTTTTCCCCCCACTCCTTTTTCTCTTTGCGAGGTTGAGACAGGAGGGGAAATCATATATACAAAACACAGCTTTGTCTATAAACTCTAAAAGCATGTTTGGCCTTCAGAAAAGAAGTCCTATATGAATTTGGGGAGTGGAGGCTAGGGGATATTTTGTGGGGAATCACACGGCTCTGTAGTTAGAGATCTTGTATATGTATAAACAAACAGCTGTAGGATCAGCAGAGAAAAGACTTGCTTACTTGTCTGATGGCCAAGAAAAATCAAACTAGAGCAGGTTATAAATAGAATGAAGAAGAAAATGGATGAGAAAAAAAAAAAAGCTCTAATGGCTCAGAGAAAAGGTTCTTCCTTGCAAAAGGGTTAAAGTTCTGCTTACAAACTTTGCTAGATCTGGTATAAGCCTCTTTCTTTTTGGACTTTGTAAGACAGATCACGACACAGATCTTTCCTGTGGAACTAATTGGCCATCCCTCAGCTGTGCCTCCAAACCAGTGTCAAAAAATTTCATTTCAAGACAAGAGTCAAAAGGCCTTTCAGATAAAACAAGAGAACAATGGCAAGAAATCCCACAAACTGAAACCTGCAACAATTCCTTGTCTGTGTCCTTTTTCCGGGTCAGAGAAGTACAGCCTGTTATAGTTCCCAGGCTTCCACCTCTCTGGGCCCATCTCGCCATGCTGATCCACATTGGCTGTGAGGGTCTCTGAGGGGTGATCTGCCACCTGAGCACTTCCAGACACAACTACATCATCTGCTCACTGCCCTCCCGCCTCTCGCCACAGATCTGGGGCTGAAGCCAGGCTGCAGGAAGCACCTGTAAGTATTTCACATTCACCAGGGACAACACCTCCCAACTTGCAGACTTCTCATCTGGCCAGTACAGCCAGGGACCTGCCCCCTCCTCCTCAGGTAGCCAGAACCCCAGCCAGAGCACTCGGAAGCAGCCACAGCACATGGGATGAAGGCATTTCCTCTCTGCCATAAAATGCATCATTTGCTATCCCAGCCTTTTTCTCTATTGGGAATGACTGGCAATGGATGTTTGCTCCTCTCACCCTTCCTCCTGTTCTCTCCCTTTTCCCACCTCCTCTACACATGACAAGACCCAGGAGGTTTCATGGGAAGGAAGAAGGAGGCTGTACATTGTCTGAGAAGGGTTTATAAGCTGCCCTTCTGGCACAGAACTAGAATCAGGACATTGTTCAGCTACATGTCTGAACTAGAGGAATAGGCACAACTGGATGCCATCAGGTGGTTCACAGGGAGCAAATTAGTCCTCAGAGCATTACCCAGCACATCTTCCCAGCTCAGCTCTCTCTGCCTTTCTCCCTGCCTTCGACTATGCCAGGTAATATTCTCACAGCTACAATGCCAAATGTGCTTTGGATTATTCCTTGTTTACTGCATAACATGACAGTCCTTTGGAGACAGAGCTGGAGACAAGGCTACCTACACTGTCTGGGTCCATGCAGGAAGTCAGGTCATCTGGTGGAGATGGGAGGCAGAACCAAAGACAAATCTACCAACACTGCAGGTCAGACCAGAGATGGGATCACAAACAGGGCTGATGTCCATCCTGGGAATCCAGTGAGCAACTTGGGGCAGCAAAAGACCAGCAACACCTCTCAGGCACTTTGGGAGCCCAGGACTGAGCTTAGTGGAGATCGTGGACAGCCCCATGGGCAGGGGCTGCATGGATGGAGGCCCTGGGTAAGTGTGGTCAAGGCAACTGAGGTGCCTGAAGGCACCCAGAGTGTGTGACATGAGGGAATTACTGTCCTTTAACAACCTGCCTCACTGCTCAAGTCATCCCTGACACAGCGTCTGAAGGGGATGGTCCCTCAAGCAATTGGTAAGCTCAGTAGATCCATATATTGAATTTCCAGATAGTAGCTGCCATGCAGATGAGTGCTTGTGCAGCCCCCTCCTCCCAAGAACCCCATAGTGCAGATGAAAAATCCAGCATCAGTACAGAGACATAGCCTATTTCATGGCATCTCCAACACCTTGTCCTCTTTAGGAATACAGCTGTGAATGGAGTACAGGAATAAAAGAAGCACTTAAATTGCATTTCTCATCCCTTTATCCCCATTTTTGGCATCAGCATATCTTACACCTTGACCAGCTCCCTGAAGCCAACTGGAGGAAAAGCACCATTTGCCTTTGTTTGGGTTCAGCCAGACCTCTTAGTAACACTGTGATTACATTAATCGTTCAATGTTCAATCGTTCAGAATCGTTCTCCCCTTTTTTAATCTCTATGAGATAAGACCATCAGATACTCCTGCAAGCCTGTCTGAAGGCACTGTATATCTGCCTGAAGAGAGCCACTCTGAACCCTGTTTTCCAACATAACATCCTTACCAACAGCACTGTCTCTGCTCTCCTCCAGCCTAAACACAGTTTTGCAGTCTAAATCCAAAGTTCCACTTTGATACAACAAGGCCCTTAAAGTTTCAATCTTTATCTTCAAGTCTGAGAACAAAACCCCTCATCTAACTGGTGCCATTTCCAGTCAGAACCACCCTTGCTGTAAAGTGTTCCATTTTATAAGCCCCAGTCCTTGAGGGCAAACAGCTAATTGTTTAATGGTGTTGTGCAAAAAATTCTAGAGGTGAAAAATCCCCAAAACACCTGCTGCTGTAGTTAATGCCTGTGCATTTACTTCTAGCCGTAACATGCACATGTATAATCTGTCTGTGAAGAGACAGTACGGAAAGTTTTAAAGAGGCAGGGCTGTTCAAGCCATTTTTCTCTAGCTTCTCTTTACCAAAAAGACAGAAAGAGAATGTGCAGACAAGTGTGATCTCATAAGAAATGGTGAGAAGGTTTAATTCCTTTTGAGATATTCTTGTGTCAGAAGACACACATACATAATGGAGGGCTTCTATTTTGTATGGAAAAGTGGCCATGTAGTGACTGGATGATAAATCATATCCCAGCCCTGACAATTTTCTGTGAACAAGATTTAATATGAGGCAGCCCACTGGCTGTGCTGCTTTCCTCCCACGTGGGCTTTGGAATCCCTTAGGAGCAGGGGGAGCAGAACCAGTGCTGCATGGCAGGTTTGATTGACCGTTCCGCTTTGCTGTCCTTGCCTCAGGCACTGAGTTACTCAGGTGCCCCACACCCTGGGAAAGCATCCCAGAGTCAGCTCCGAGCAACAGGCAAGAGCAGAAATGAGTTCTTTCACAAGCTGAGATGGCAGTTTATGCCCAGAAGCAAAAGAACTGATAAACCTCATAATAGTTTAACCTCACAAGTTAACTACAGGTATTATTCCTATTCAAGTGCTTAATCCTACCCCGACTCTCAAACTGTTTGCCTCCATGTCCCACAGCAAAAAATTCCACAGGTTGATTAGATGCCACTTTAAGGTTTACTGCCTTTTAAGTGCTTTAAATATATATCCTTCATTTTACCATGTTGATCCAGAATGAAGGGATAAATGGAAGTGTCCAGTTAATTACATCCCAGTCAGCTCTCATCCTGGTAGGATAAGAGCTGGCAAGGATGTTCTTAAACTAAGGATGTTAGAAATAACAAGAAATGTGTGGCCAGCTTTTCTGAAGTGGCCTGCCCATGTTCCCAGAGAAATTTTATTACATGGTTTAGTCAAAGTACTGTAATATATTGGAAGAATCCTCACTTTAATTAATACCAGAAATCCAGAAGTTTGTTCTATCTATCAAAATCAAGTTAGGATCATCAACGTATCTTTCTCTCAGAGGGAAAACAATTGCCACAATAATCGGCACAGCTGGACCTAGCTAGCTAAGAAGTAGCATTGCAATGGTGGTTTAAAAGTTTAGAATCACTATGACAAATACCTCAGCACAACAGCTCCTGCTCCTTCTTTGCTCAGGTTTGGATGCTCACCTCATAGGCATCTGCAGAAAAACACAAACACCCATTACTTACCTTTTGACCATACACTTTTATGTCAAAAATCCAGCTCCATAAAACCAGAATCGTTAATGGGAACATCTTAATTTAGCATTACCTTGATTCACAAAATCACTTCTAAATTTTGAATGGAATTTTCTGCAACGTTTCGTTTCGGTGATTTAACACTCACCTGGAACATGGGTCAAAACCTCGCTTCATTGAAAAGATATTTATTTAAATAAATGGGGCTGCTCTGAAGTGACAGAAAGACTAAGCTACAGATCTGCCAATAGACTCACAGCCAACCATCATCAAAATAAACTGTATATAAGACTCAATGCAGCAACACAAAGAAATCCAGTGGAGTGTCAGGCCTGGCCAAACACTGTGTATTCAGTACCTGGGGGGATAATGAAACAGATTAAAATTACTGCATTTTAAAGCTTGGTAGAACTTCTTTTCTTCATGCAAAAATAATTAACATGGAAATCCTCTTAGCATATATCAGAGATTAGATTGCCTGGGATGGAGGAAACCCATGGACCACAATGATATAAGACAGGAGAGGCTGACCAAATAACTTCAGCATAGATGATAGCCTGCTGATTGGGGCTGTCATCTGGGATATAAAAACTGGATTTAAAGCTCTGCTGAGTCATTCTCTGCCAACACACACAAGTGCCCTAAGTAGACAGCCCTTAGCTGTCCCAAGGTGTCTTTGCACGTGTGTGAAAGTATTTTACAATACTTTCTTTTAGTTTTCATTGACCTTGCCACTGCACAAGAACCTTTCTTGAGCCTCAAACACTTCTCTGGGATGAAGCACTCATCTTTCTGCTGTTGAAAGCCGTGCACTTTTAAAGTTCAACCTTCTGAAAATTCTGACATGAGGAACTGGCTGTGTGAGATCTGTAGAGGATTCTGCTATGCAAATGGGCACTGAAGTACTAAAATCATCAAAGCAATGCTAGCTATTCAACAATGAGCTGCCATTTGTTGCCAGAGAAACACTGTGTTGAATGAAATGCATTTAGGAAAACATTGTTACAAAGGGAAAATATGAGTAATCAACCTAAAGCAATGAGCCATGGAAGCTTGTTTTATGAAATGTCTTCCGGACTGTCTCAAAACATCAGACATGCTGACAGAGATACCAGAGAGGTTTTCTGTTATTTCTCAGAGAGGTGGTTTCAATCTTAGATTCATCACCCCAAAACTATACCATCTTGGTCTACCTGTCATGTTGAGTTTTTGAATGGAGGAGACTGAAAGTCTGAATGTCCTGAGAGAATCCGAAAGAACTTCATTCCAACCAACATGCTCATGGTTATGCCTTTTTTGGTGGTTTTTTGGTGCATGTCTATGTATGAATGTTCTCTAGTTCTTCTTCCCTCTCCCTTGCAGGCAGAGAATGAAATCATGCTCCTTGTACCAGGCAAAGAAACTCTCACATGAGAAGAGAAGGAAAATTACATTTCAGGAACTTAAGCTGAGCTCTCCAGAATAATCTCCAACATTGAAGTCTCTTGTTTTATTGAATCCATAGACCTGAAATATAACACAGCCTGACTCAGGATGAAGCAAAAATTCAGTTCGCATATAAGCAGCTTTCTTTACAGCATGTCATATTCTGCATGGAGGATTGCAGTTATTTGCCACACGCCTGGAAGTGTCCAAAGTCAGGTTGGACGGGGCTTGGAGCAAGCTGATCTAGTGGAAGCTGTCCCTGCCCATGACAGAGGGTTGGAAAAAGATGATCTTTAAGGTCACTTCCAACCCAAACAATTTGGTGATACTACAACTCTATATATTCCCTATATTCCATATTTTATATGTATTCTGTAAGCTAGTACAAACATAAGACTTTCTCCAGCAGGAGCAAGAACACAAAAAGCATGCTTTTTTTTTTTTTTTCCCTCAGGTGCTCCTGGAGTTACACAATTTTGGCTTTGCTTAAGTTGAGAAAATTTACTGGGAACCACATAGACACACACTGCAGGGCTCATTAGCCTGCTGGGTGAATTTAATAACCCTCAAATATTTGATGAGGAAAAAAATAACCTCCTTCCAAATGAAATTAAGGAGATATACAAGCAAGTTTGGTCATACCAGCATTATGTATAAATCATCCTACAGTGTGACTTTGGTCATTGCAAGGAATAAATAATTGTATTAGTGTGTTCTCTGCTCTGTGCAGATAAGCAATAGCTACAATACCAACATCAAGAGGTCAAGAGACATGGAAGCTTGAACCCATTGCATTTATCTTTTTGTTTTCAAGGGTATAGGATGAGTTGCAAGTCTAAAAAAGTACATTTTCAAGTAAAACCTGGAGGCAAAAATATAAGTCGGTATGAACTCCCCTCTGGGCCTGGAGTTTTCCTGATTAGCCATTCAACAGACAGGGAAGATAGAATGAAAGAAATACTTAATTCTCTTACCCTTTGTATCTTAATTAGCTGTGAAAACACAGACCTGAAAACATTCAACAATTAACAAAAACATTGACTCATACTAAATCTTTTTCTTTCCTTTTAATTTTAATTTTTTTCCCATCATGTTTCAAGCCTTCTTAGCTAATTTAGGTGTCAACCTACCTTGTAGAAATGCTGTCAACTTTATGACATTGTTTCCATTAGGGTGTGCACTTTTCCATTTTGATGCCTCTCCTTAATAAGAAGTTCCATCAGAATTAAAACACTTGAGGGTAGGATTATGTCTAAGTATATCCATTACTTTTGCTCAAGGAAAATAAACTGCTGTTGTTACTTGATAGGTACTTCATCTGTTACATCTGATTTCTTTTTTTCCCAGTAATTCTGCTCTTTCTGACTGATGCATATTCTCCTATGACACCTTCCTGGAGAATTTTTCCTCTGGCCATATGTATTGGCCATCAGCAAAAAAAAATACCATTCCAGGCATGCAGCTGGTTCTGAAACATTGCAGGCACATCTGAGCCCTTCCCAAGCCATGGTGTCTGCTCTGTTAGGGCCATCCCCCATCAAGGACCTGCTGCAGCTCCTCTGGGAGCTGATCTCAGCTAATCCAGGGAGCTTGGAGGACAGAGGAGTAGCCTGTCAAAACAGAGTGAAACAGAGATCCACTGTTCAGATTTTTCACTGCTTTTATCTCACTCTCCCAAATCCTTCATTAGTTACTTAATGACATGGGAAGTTTGCTGAGGTCCCAGCAGTCCACTGAAAGCTCTCAACTTCTTATTCCTGTACTGATGGAGCCCACCCCCATTTGGTTATGCCAGATGAAGTACTGCCTCCCAAGTGTCTCTGAATGGATTTAGGCAGTTGACAGAGAGGGATTAGTTCAATATTCTCATTACACTCATGCGTATTTAATGCTGCATGGTCAGCCTCAGGCATCCAAGAACTATAAGTAAGCACTCTGCTGCCACACAAAATGTTGGGATTTAGTTCCTTTGAAAACAGAAACCAATAACAGTGGGTTTTGTCCATGTTTAGCTCTTAACTCCCACTAGCTCACTTGTGACATTTAGTTTTGCCAACTCCTAGAAATTTGTATAAAGTGATCTTTGGCCCCAGTATCCCCACATGAATTAATTATGCACTCCTTCAGCCCTGTGACAATTCTTCAGTGTCCAAAGAAATCTGCCCTTTGTGTCCACTATGCGTCTGCTGCTTCTGCATCTGCAACAGCTCTTCACCTTCTGACCAAACCAGGGAATGACACTTTCCAGAAGACTTCTCTGCATCCTACTCAATGCCAAGACAGAAGTAATTACTCGAGAGGTATTTTGTCCCATTTATTTCCTGGAATGGAAATTAAAGGAGCACAGTGAGGAGGGAAGAGAAAACCAGAGTGTAAACTGACTCAGTTTTTTTTTTGTATAGTGATGGAGCCAGCTCAGATGTTCTAAAATAGGGGGTAGTTTCTGTTCCATCCCTGGAAAATAATATCGGATGCTGTCTCTCCTTTGGATTCTTGGGCAGCCTGAGCAAAAGGACTAGAGGAAGGGATGGCTTAGCCTCCTGCAGGAACCCTCACTGAGTGCTTTTCCCCACAAGGGAGCAGTCAGACGCGGCCTGTGGAAAAGCCAGCTTGGCACGACTGCCGACTGCGAGCGTGGTGAAGGTGAGAGGTTCACCAGCTGACACTGCTGCTGGAATGACCTCAGAGGCCAGGGTGGCTCCACATGGAAGTAGTTGCTGATGCTATTAATGCTATTAATAAATCCTGGGCTTTCTGTCCAGCCCTGCAGCTCCATCCTACTCCCCAAATATCCAACCAGACTGAAGAGTAGATTCGGGCTTCTTTGTACAACTCCAGCAATAGAGACAGAGGAGACAAACCTGCAGAGTATTCCTGGCCTACAGAACTTTCCTGAATGGTCAAGGGAGGGCATCGTGACCCAAGGCTCTCCCAGCTTTGGCATGACAGGCATGGCAGAGGAAGAGGCAAGTGCCTTGGGCTGAGGCAAATTAATTCAATCTTGTGGCTGCTCCAGTTCATTCTGAGCCAAGCGGGGATCTGACCTAGCTGGGAATATCAGCAGGTGGCATAAAGCCAGCTGTGCCATCCCCTTCCCAGGGCTCCAAAGTGGGAATTCAGATTTTGTTTGGCTGGGTTGCTGTGTTCCAGCATGGCTAGGCCAGACATCTTTTTTAGATATTACATTTTACATGTATGTTTTAAATAAATAGGCTGTATTTTAGGAGCACTTAGCCATAAGTATATAAACTGCTCTGAGGTTTACCCCATTGGAATTAGAACGAACCTAATTCATAATTCAGACATCAGGCTAGAAACAGCTCAGCTTCGCTCCATGGACCTATAGCTTGATGTCTGAACTGCCCACGAGACGCCCTCTAATCCCAATAGCTGTAACTTAACCTCAGAGTGGTTTCTAAACTTACTAAATAAATACACTTTTTAAAGAGGAATGCACCATATTTATTAGGGTTTTTGCTCCGTTCAGGCAGACTATCATTTTAGAGCTGTTCCTATGAGAGAGGCTGTGGAGAGACACAACTATATTCAGGAAAAATTTCAGAGCCTAGTTCCTTTTTCCTTTTTTTTTTAATGAAAAAGAAAAAAATCCAGCCTACTCTATTTAACTGACTACAGGAAGTATCTGATGGTACAAATTCTTAAGCATAAGCACTTACCCATGCAAAAAGTTTCCTTGCATGGGTAGTCATACTGAATTCACTATCCCTGTCAGCTTCAGAAGGTGACCAAAGAATGGGCTTGAGATCTTGTGTTCATTCCTCAATCAACATCTTTTTCACATGTTCGCACGTGGTACGCTGGTAAATAAAAAAAGTATGTTCCCAGTTAAAACGGAGTGACGGCATTTGGGTTTTCCTCAAAGTGTGCGTCCAACCCTCACTCCCACTTTGTACCAAAATCTTGTTCATTACCAAAAATTATTTTATAAGCATCAGTGCGTGAAGACAGAAAAGCTGAATTCTCAAAATAGCATTTTTGCAAGAGGAAGGAGCACATTAATAGCATGAAAGTCTGGCTGTCTGATCAGATCAGGGCTTTCAGATTTTATCTTCATTGATAATTTTTCAACTTCACTCAACACTTTGTATACTGGAAAAGGGCTGTGCAGCAGGGACTTTTCTGAATGCCTTAATACCACAAACTGTATCTGGTCAGTCTGTCTGCTCTCCATGTGTGCCTGGCTTCACAGCAAATAAATGCCAGAAATAGCATTCCTACAGGATTTCCAGTTCAAAAGCCACAAGAATGCTCTTTCTCATGGTATGGCACCGTGCAATAAAATGGTGTCATCTGGAAAATTACAGTCTTGGAAACAAATGTTTTTCCCTCTTGACTGATTTAAATCATCTAAAAATAGATGAGTTGTCATATAACTTTTATATTTGTCAGGGGAGCCCCTCATTTCATCTTGTGACAGTACAAGAAATGTGTCCCATAACAAGACAGACAGATCTTCCTAGGGAATCCCCCAGGAATAATTTTTTTCTCTAATTGTGCAAACTCCTCAGAAATAAAACCTCAAAGCAATTCATCAAAGGTTGAGAACCCGTTCAAGGTCACTCCAAGAAATGATTTCAAGGAGTATTTATGTAGTACAAATTTAGGGGGATAAGGAAGGAAATGTCACAGATAAAACTCCAGTTTTTCTTTCTGCTTTCCTAAGTAAGCCTTCTTAAAACTGACTCCATATTAAAACAGGTTGTCACATCTGGTGGCTGAGAGAAACATCATCTTAATCCCTCTCCCTGATCAGTGCAGCTGGGCCACTCATTAATGATGTTTATCTGCTCACTTCAGAAACAGGAAAACCTTGCAGGTGAGAAGCCATGGAATAATTTAACATAAGAAACCAAGGCTTTTCAGCTTGTCAGTGAAGAATCCTTTTGGTTTTTAACTAAGACAACAGCTGAACGTGATCAGGATGGATCATGTATTGGTTAAGAAAGGCCACCAAACTATCAAGTCTACTCATATGCTCTTTCCTATCAATTATTCCCAGCTTCCCTCTTTAGACTTCCCACAAAAATAGCTTCTCAACTCTTTTGTCACCCTTTGAAGGCAGTGTAAGCACAGATGTTTGTGAAGTGTCACCTGTTCTACCTAAAATCAAACCAGTCATTGACGAGCACTTGTTCCAATCTGCATGTACTTGCTGCCTTTTGCAGAAACATGAAGAAAAACCATGGTCCCCATTTTGGGAGTGTTTTAGTCCCATTTGTTCATTACAAGTCCAACTCTTTGTTTCCATCTGAGAGGATTCATGCTTTCACTACTTAGAGTTCAAGGGTTCAGGCCACACTGATGATCTGAAGCTGCGCAGACACAGAAATTCTGGCAGTCTCTTGAATGCTGCATTTACAATTCCATACATAATCTATATCCCATCGAGGATCAGAGACTCCTTATAAGCAAAGTAAGCAATAAATTGCAGTTTCTGAATGTGTCTTTGCAGTTCTCAGTGACTCACATCTGAGAAGTGCTAATGAATGAGAAAAGAACAAGTTTACAGGTATGGAGTAGAATGTCAATTACCATGACTGGCGTGATGAATTTCAGGTAATAAAGTGCATTGTACCAATTAAACAGAGTGTACATTAATACACATCTACCTGACAGGAGGGGGCAGCCAGGTGAGGATTGGGCTCTGATCCCAGGGAACAAGGGACATTACAAGAGGAAGTGGCTTCCAGCGGTGCCGAGGGAGACTCAGATTGGACATCAGGAATTTCTTCATGGAAAGGGTTGTAAGCGTTGGAAGGGGCTGCCCAGGGAGGTGGTGGAGACCCCATCCCTGCAGGTGTCCAAGAAATGACTGGATGTGGCACTCAGTGCTCTGGGCTGGGTGATAAGGTGGGGATCAGTCACAGGTTGAACTCAGTGATCTTGGAGGTCTTTTACAACCAAAATTACTCTGTGATTCTATGAATTAAAGGCTGAATTGTTTCTATTCTGGTGACAATCTTGTTATTACCTCTTTCTACCCTACTAAAGTGATATATGCATACAAAACTCCAATGCACCTTAGAAAACTTTTTGCCTTCCTTTCTGTGTTTGCTTTGTTGGAACTCACTTTTCTGATAGCAGCTCTGTACCAGTTAGCAATGCTATACATTATAAATTTCCCTATCAACTCTAGAAACAAAAGACATACTAAAAATTAATTTTTCCAAGTGGGAAAACCTGCCATTCCTCAGAGCGAAAGTCCTTTGTGGAAAGTACTTCCTTGCCCAGCCCCAATAATTAACATCTCTTGGACTGAAACACCTCTGTTTGGCACACAGAGAAGAGATTTGCATGCAAGCTTTCTTCCACATACTTTTGTTCAACAGCTGTATACATGATCAGCCAGGACAGGCACATGACATGCATTCACATGAAATGCACATGTGAGCTATAAGCCTGCTAGAAATTCCGAGAACCACAACATTTCACTTGTCATATTACTTGGCTTTCTTCCTACACTGATGGAGTATCAGCTTCAGAGCCTCACTAGAAAAAAACAGGCATTTCACATCTTGGTGTCAGGCATTTGGTTATCCACATTCACAGCAACATTGCAACCTTGTTTTAACCATATATAATTGTTTTTTCTAATCTTTCCTTATGCTTTCTGGAAGGTTATCTGGCATTTATGAGCAGCAGACGTATCCTCCTCTTACAGGTGACAGCAAAACAATGGCTGGTGACAGTTCCAATACAGGAAAAATTGCCTCAAAATCTGTATGGAAAGACAGGTCTGATGATTAGATTTTGAACAGTAATTGAGCACGTGAATAAACAGGCAGACACCAACCAGGATTTTAAATTACTAGATTTTTAATAATAGAATTTCCTTTGAGAAATTGAAGATATCCCTAAATAATCCTAAGAGCTTAATTACCTTTTGTTTTCTGTTTGACTGTGTTCCTTATCTGCAGACCACCTGTAATTGTGCCCTGGGGCATGTCCACTCATCTGGGAAAGATTGAGGGCATTGAAGAAAGGAGTAAAAAGTGTTTTGCTGAAATGTTGTGACTGTCAAAGCACTTTCACCACAGCTCCCCACCCTCCCAAGCCACAACTGCAGAGTACCTGTGGTGGACAAAACTATTTGCAAAAGCAGAGCCAACTTCTCAGCCTCTCAGAGCAGCAAAGTTTTGGGGTAGAGGGATAGGAATGATGGAAAAAGAAGAGACAATGAGGCATTCCCTGCTCCTTGACTTACAGCAGGGACCTTGAGCCCAGCCCCAGCTCACAAACATGAAACCACCCACAGAGCTGCATTGCCAGATCCCACCTCATTCTTGAGCTCCTGCAAGGTCACCTCCTCCCTTTCTGCCTTTCAGTCCCTGTGACACAAGGGCTCACAATTCCCTCAAGGATAAAGTGGCACCAGGACTGGTAACAAACTGATGGGAGGACCAAGCTTGAAGCTGACAGGCAACATCACTATCTCCTGGAGGGCAAAAGGGAGGAAGTTGTGAGAAAGAGAAGAAGCTCTCTGAAATTCTGAGCCATTTTCATCCCCAGAAGGAAATATCTGCACTGCAGTAAATATGTCAGGGAGCATAAATTGGCACCAAAGAAGCTGTGTCCAGGTGGATCTCAAAGTGGATGATTACCTTTGCAGGGGGCCCTTGCATGAAGATCAAGACTTGGATTCAGTTGGGATTTTTGTGGTCAAAGTATGGAAATGCAGATGTTACATAGTGCCAGTCACAGAACGATATTGAGCTAGCTGGAGCTCATAAGGATTTCTGAGAGAGCCACACACACACAGCATTTCTCCCAGTTGCAAACAGCTTTCTGCTAATAAATATTACCCTGAGGGCTTCCTGCGGGGAAATAAGGGAGCATAAAGTTTGTATCTGCATCTGGAAGGGAACTGCTGTTGTTCATGTAAGTGCCTGAGCTTGTATCTTTATTTTTTTTCCAGATCCACCACAATCAGCACAAGTGTCACAGCACTGAGTTGCCACTTCATTTCCTAATGCAGGTTATCTTGACCATCATGGCATCATGCTCAAGGACTTACTATTACTTGGAAAAAAATACATCTAAAATGTATTTTAATTGTGGAGATTTTGCATCTGTTTCACAAGACAGGCTGCAGGCTGCGTTGTTGATTCTGGACTAACTCAATGTTTGTATCAGTATTTCTGCTTCAGAAAATGCTGGACCCAGCCTGTTTGAGAGCAGGACCCAGTCTCCCTAATCAAAAGGCCCTACTGGGTTAATGTAATTTTGCCTTCATGCAGGAATTGTTGTTCAATAATTTAGTGCTTGCTATCAAATTTAAGCTTAGACATATATTCAGCTCATGTCAACACACATCCTGCCAATGTGGAAAGCCATGCACTCTAGAAAAAAAGGCAGAAGGAAAGAGCATTAAGCAGCAGGAAGAATACTGTACCAAAATAAATGTTTTGCTCATTAGATTGTATTTTTGTCCATATTACTGAAAAATGGAAACAGCAAAATGCAACTTTCAAGCTTTCTGCATAATTAGTCTCCTGTAGGAGAAATGTGCTAGTGAAGAAATGGCTGAAAGTTGCAGAGCATTTTCAGAGATCTTTAACCAGTGGTGGTGTTGTCTGGCTAAAGAATCTGAATTTTTTAGAAAAGTCAATCAATAGCTTATGATTTTGCAAATTTTAACTAATAAAAACTTTCTATGGGCAGACCACAGTCCACCTCAGCTTTCAGTGATGACAGTGAAGGATTTCATATCATTTAATGGGAACATGAATTGACCCTGAGGACCACATTCAGGTGATCACAGAATCATAGAATTATTTAAGTTAAAAAAGACCTGTAAGACCATCAAGTCCAGCCATTAACCTAATACTGATTTGTTCACCACTAAACCATGTCCCCAAGTCCCACAACTATACGTCTTTTAAATATCTCCAGGGATGGTGACCCAACTGCTTCCCTGGGCAGCCTGTACCAGTGCTTGACAACCCTTCCAGTGAAGACATTTTTCCTATTATCTTACCTAAGCCTCCCCTGGTGCAACTTGAGGCTCTTTCCTGTTGTCCTGTCCCTTGTTCCCTGGGAGAAGAGACTGACACTCACCTGGGAGAAGAGACTGACCGTCACCTGGTCCCACCCTCCTGTGAGGGAGTTGTGGAGAGCAGTAATGTCGCTCTGAATCTCCTTCTGTCCAGGCTAAACAATCCCAGCTACCTCAGGTCATAAGACTTGCACTCCAGATCCTTCCCCAGACCTGTTCCCCTCGCTGGACACACTCCAGAGAGGAGTCTTTCTGATAGTGAGGGGCTCAACACTGAACACTTCAGTGCCTCTGCTTACTTGGTGGAGAAAGCCAAACACCTCTGAAGGCCTCTGAGGCATGGCTTAGAGGGCTGAAGAACACTAAGAATGGAGATTTTGGAAAACAGCTGATAGGAAAACTGGATAGTGGCACTGTGGGAATAATCAGGCTGCCTGACCACGGCCTCAGTGTGCAGTCACCTTGCCATTTAGTTTGCATGCATGGTTTGCAGACTGCCAGTACTTTGGCAGAAGGTCTTCTTTTAGTTGTCTGCTTTCAAGTGTCAGGGATGTTCGTGTTGGAGCTGCAGTTCCAGAGTTGTAGACCTGCTCTTCCAGGTGCATGGAGTCTCAGTTGCTTCCTCACAGCTACAGAAAACTCAATAATTTTCATAGCTTTAGAGATGTGGGTACTCCCACACTCAGTGCAATATCACTGACTACTTGAATGCTTCTTGAATGTTTGTAATACTCAATTTTTAAATTAAGAGTTTTTGTAATTGCTTTTAATACATACTTGGATCCCTTCTTCTGTATATCTAATAAAAATCTTTTGCACTAAAAAGAGTGGGAACAAAGACAGACCAGGGAGGTTTTTAAAAGTAGAAAGCATAAAATGTAAACAAAATTTACATCCCTGGAAAAAGAGACAATTCTCATAAGAACTGCACTGGAGACATTTGCTGTTGGTCTCAGAAATGAATTGGCTAACCTTCAAACAGCAAGAGAGACTCCAAATCTGGTAAAGCAACTCCTCATCCTGCCTTCCCTCAACAAAATGCCCCCCTGAATTCAGAGGAATTTTCCAAAGGAAGGAGCTAAGGAAGAGAGAGTTTGCCAGAGGTTACATAGGGAATTTGCTGCAGAGCCAGGAATGGAGTTAGCTGCTTGTTAAGAAGTGAGATGCAGGTCCTATCCTTAGACTACAGCACTCTCCATATTTAGCTAGACCATGAGTAAAGGCAGTCAAATAACATCCATCTCCTCAGTTACCTAAAGGCACTGAGATTTCCAGATGAAAAGCAAGATGTGCTCCAAACATTCCTCACCGTGGCTTTCAGGGATGAAGCTGTGCAGGTTTCTGCCCCAGCTGAGGCCTGAGAACACAGCACAGGGTGCTTTCAGCTGCCTTGTGCTTCAGTGATGTTTATGGACACCTTTTTGCTGTGTCAGCCAGATCTCCTGCCCCACATCTGTGATGGAAACCAGAGGCCATCCCCACAGCCTAAGGCCCACCTCAGCCTAGAGACCCCCACTGGCTTGTCCCACTAAATATTTAGAGCCAGCCCACATCAGGGAGAGGATTTGTGTGGAATTTAAGTCTGGGCAAAGGTGGTCTCCAGCAATCATCTAAAAGAAAAAGCTCAAACTCATGTCTGTTGCTGTGCTGAAGGCAGTTATGGAGTCCTGAACCCATGCCATTGCTTCAAAACAAAACCAAGTCAGTGACAGCAATAAAAAAAGGGGTTAAAAAGAGCTAAGCTCTTCCAAACCTGTATGTAACTTTAAACCAAATATTAACAGAAAAAAACCCCTGGCATTTAAGTTGGCGCTTAACTCTAGTTAATGAGGAGTTCAGATTTCCATTCTAACCCTCTTTTTCTGTTGCTTGTAATTTTCTCAAATAAACTCCATTTCGGGCTGAAATTTTCCGTGCTTCAGATTTTTTTGGAAAGTTTATACAAAATCAGTTAAACAGTTTATTTATGTTAGCACTGAAAACAAAAAAAGCCACACAAAAATATTTCCATGTATGTTCTGATCAGATATTTTCTGCTCAATGAACTCAAAATCAGCCACAGTAAGGAATTTCCAAATTTTGCATGTGTTTATCCTCAGTAAGTTTAGGAAAAAAACAAACAACAAACACAAAAACCTCAAGCCAAATCTGGACATTGACAAATTGAGTCTTTTAAGTCTTTTAAATTTAAATCTCAGAATGTTATATGGGTACTTTCAGTCTTTGAAGAAATAGTGGGAAGATTTTATAAATACTTAGAGTGGCATCATCACCTTTAGCCTAACAATGCTCATTGGGTATGTTCACACAGCTCTGAAAATAAGTTTTAAAAGTGTCTATTAGCATAATATGCCTTATATCCTGTCTCTATGGGTATATCATGGGCTGCACATTGGTTTTGACCAATTTGACTTAATTCTATCTGAGGATGTGCCAGACAGCCTTGTGGACATAGAGAAGCTGAAATCCACTTGTAGCAGCTGTGCTTGGGCTGCACCAGTCTTCAAGTTGTCTTGGGGGTCCATAAAGCCAGTTTTAATTGCCAGTGATTCCAAGGGGAAAAGATAAATTCCAGCAATGCAAGTTCTTTGAAGTGCCGTGCCCAGTAGCAGCAAGTCTTCCCCTCTGTCAGTAACTCATCCTGGAAGACTGTACACAAATGTCAGTGTATACACACTGCAGCGTGGTCCTTTGGGAAGATGCAAGTACATTTTTTTTGTCTAATTAATCAAAATATCTAAACTCATGCATAACGATAAATATATTTATATGTACATATACATATATACATATAAAAAGTGTATATGTTAATTGGCTAAACATGGAAAATAGCGTTTCCTTGCTGACATGAGTTCAAGAAAAAGATGCCAAAATAGAGTTTAGCAGAGATTTTGGTATGGTAAAAACACAGGACACTAACTATGCAAAACACTTTGAATATGTGTGATATTTCTTAATACAGACAACCACCCAAAGCAAGATAAATCAATTTCCCTGCTGGCAATGTGTAATATCCTTTGTTTTATTCACCACTAAAAATGTTATTAATGGCTGGGTATGTTCAGCATGCTTATGAAGAATGTATTTCACTCCCTCTGATGAACGATCTATCCATAGACAAAATAGCTTATTTCCACTGAGAAATCTTGCTGTTTGGTAACAACAAAAAAAAGAAAAAAGAGGGAGAAAAAAAGGGAAAAGAGGTCATTACTTGCAAACTCCAGCAGTCAGGAAGAGTTCACTTCCTTTGTATTGTACTTTCTTACTGCAGGCATTTCATTTCTGGGAGAAAAAAAAAATCACAAACATTCTCATGAATGAAAATTCTGCACACTACTCTGTATGAAGCTCCTCTCTTTCTTTCATCTGCCTCGTGATTAAAGCCTCATTTTACCAGTGAGAAGACTGAACAAAAATACCACACTGGACATAATTCACAACTGAAGTTACGGGGTCACAGTTCCACAGAGCACATCAGTGGCAGTATTTCTGCTATATGAACTCACAGCCTTGGCACTAGTTCAGCTAAATATTTAAGCACACACAAAGCATAAGCACAGGCATTTTTTTTCCTCAACTTTTCGCTGATATTCTGTTGTTTTTAACCAGGAGTCTTGTTAACAGTTTGTCTCTGAGCAGTTGGGAAGCAAACAAGGGGGAATGGTGCTGCCTTCGGGTAACCTGCTTTCACAGAACAGGCGAGTAAACGATGTTTGGCAAGATCTGATGTGAGGGAAGTGTGTTAACTCAAAACACAGAAAGCTCCTACTAAAAAAAAAAAATCCATATCAACATATTTTGCTGCCTTCAGAGAAAAAAAAAAAAAAAGAAAGAAAAAATAGGCAGACTGTCTGAACCACAGACTCCCTTCAGTCTCTGAAGCCCACAGACACACACTTTGTACAAATATATGATCTTATCCACAGACACACAGATACTCCCCCCCTTCCCCTCTTACACTGTTGCCATTCTTACTCACAAGGGTGGTATGTAGGCTGTACATAGTGAACACAGACACTATAGCCTATCTTGGCACACACAGCAGTCAGAGCTGGCACAGACACACAGGAGGATGTGCACATTACCCCTGAAGCCAAGAAGGGAATAACACAGTCAGAGGAAGCAAAAAACCACCATATTCTCCTACATTAGTACTATTTGACACTTCCAATGGTACAACAAATAGAAGGAACTGAAGATTTCTCCAAACATCAGGAATATTTCAAGTCACTTGTGTTTTCTTGATAAGCACCATTATACAGGCTGGAAAGCTGAGGAGCATGGAAGTCAGAGGAACTGCTTTCCCTCTCAGTTCAGGGAAGTCAATGGCAGGGCTGGCACAGAAGCTTGGACTCCTTCATTCATGCTCATCCTGCAAGGCAGCCTCCCATGACTCTGAATGCAGACCTGGAGCAGTGCAGAGCACAATGGTTACCCCAAAGTCACAGGGCACACCCCAACAGGTGGCAAACACCATGGGCAGCTGCAGGAGGAGTGAGTAGGAGGCCATAGGAATTTTGCCAATGTCCTGGCCAGTTCCAGATCCACAAAGCTTCCTTTATTCTGTAGTTCCTCCCACTCTACACCAGCCTCTAGCATGGGCTGAATTGGAAGAGGAAACGCCTTTTAAAGGGTTGGGACATGCTCATGGGATCAGGGAGGGGAAGGAACACAGGGGAAGGAATATAGGGCTCAACTCTGCCCATCTCAACTGCTCAGCCTCCTGGCAATGCACAATTCCTGTACTATGCCGTCTCCCCTCAGCCTGCACAGGAAGCACCAGCTTCTTTTTATTCATCTTTCTTCTCAGACATCCTTATGTAAGTCTTACATGGCAGAAGATGTGGCATTTTTGGTATCCAGGAAAAATGCATCAGACTATGAAAACACTGGGTGTTAGCAACAGCACCAAGACTTTTATAAAATGACATTTTCTCCGAACAAATTAGGAACAATATCTTTTCTCTTGTTCAGTTGTATCCTGTGTTGCAATTTACAGATTGTAAAATACAGTCATACATCTGAGTATTTAAAATCCTTTATTGATCCACTCTGGTTGATATCGGCTACTTCTTTATTTCTCCCCCTTTCCTGACAATGATTGTCCACATTGCAGCCTGAACCAAGGGTGGGAGAGGTAAAACTGCTAGCTCAGCATTCACTGCCATGGCAGGAACAGTGTGCTGGTAGCAATTAATGCATTGGAGGATCAGGAGCTGAGGTGGAACAGGGATAGTATTTTTCAAGGTGGACACAATTGCCTTGTGTAATCTGCACAATATTAAAAGGCAATTAATTTCAGTAGCTAACATTTATCTACAAGAAGTTACCCTGCAGAGGAAAGCCTTTTCCCTCTCCCATCCTTTCTAGGGATGCAACAGGATTATGCAGCCAGGTGGGGGTGAGGCTCTGCTCCCAGGGAACAATGGACAGCATGAGAGGAAAAGGCCTCAATCTGTGCCAAAGGACATTTAGACTGCATATTGGGAAATGTTTCTTCACTGAAGGAGTGGTCAAACATTGCAACAGGCTACCTAGGGAAGTGATAGAATCATCCTCCCTGTAAGATTTCAAAAAACACATAGATATGGCACTTTGGGACATAGTTTAGCAGTGAACATGGCCCCGTGGTTGGACTCAATAATGTCAAAGGTCTTTTCCAACCTAAACAATTCCATGATTCTGTGATTCTATCCTATAGCACAATTCCCTTGTACAGTGGTGGTTCCACAGAGACTAAGATTAGTCCCCACCCCTGGTACAATATTGAGTCTACTTGAAAGGACTATGTCTGTTTGGGTGTGAGACTGATGCTGACGGTGCAGAAAGAAGAGCCAGAGACAGCTGTGTTCAGGGTCAAAGGAAAAGGAAGGAAGGGGCACAAGACCCATCTTCTTTATTTTATATACCCTTTTGGAAATCACTATTCATTGGAGGAAATCAGTTCTTCCTCCTTCAACTACAGTGGTCAAAGGGAATGTCCATCAAAGGTCTGTGTCCATGAGAAAGGAATGTATATGATAAGATAGAGTTAGAATAACATGGCCATGTTTACAGAAATATAACCTTGAAAACTAGCTACCAGGGGATAGCAATTTTCAGCAGCAAAGAGCAAGGCAACATGAGACAAACCATAAACTGAGTATTGAGGCACCAGTTCTCTTAAGTAAAAAGAAATTCACTGCTGAAGCCACTTTATATTGCTGGGTTTCTACAGTACTTTAAAACTAAAACTGAGTAAGCCAGATATCATCTAAAGCTCCAAATATGATAAACAAACAGTACATGATTGCCGAACTGTATGAGTGGTTAGTTTATTAAAGTTAACAAGTCCACAACATGTAAAGTTAAGCACATTTCTATGTCTCTGCAGAACCAGCACTAAGCTGCTGTATTTCAGTCAAAGCTGAGGGGTCATTGTGGATCACAACAGAGGTACTGAGATCCAAGAACAATAAAGAGACATCCTGATACTTGGGCATTCTCACTGAATCCAGTGCTCAGATGCCATCAGATGCAGATTTAGCCCAGAAGAACCCTGCCACAGGAATGGGACCCACACACAAGAATGTCTATTAAGTTGATGTTGGTTTTAATCTGTTCAGGGATGGAAACCTATAATGTCACAGAGAGACCCCATGTCCCTTGGAGGAACAGACGGTAAATTCCACATTACAAGAGGTCTGCTTGGAGGCTCGAGGTCAAAAGAGCCCCTAAAAGGATTTTGAAATTTTCTCGTAAATGCTGAATGTTTAAGTTATGATTAAGTCATGTTTACCCGTTAATTGTGCAGTAAATAAACCTGTGGCTTTAACCTTGCAGTCACAGTGAGGCAGCGTGTTAATGAGGGCTGAGAGACTGCGAGCCTGCCCAAGCCATGCTGTATGGGGGGCTGAGAGGTACAATTGGGTTATCAGTTGTGCTGACATGTGCTGAGCGCCGTGTGGTCACACTGCATACCCAGCAGATCCAGAGCAAGCCCTCCCGCTTATGAAAGGGCTGCTGTCTGAAATATTTGGCTCTCAGTCAAAGTCTCTGAGTCTGAAGATCAAGGGTTGGTTGGGTTGGTTGGTTGTGTATTTTTTTCTCTCTCTCTCATTTCCATGAGTTTTTATAGATCCACTTTCCCATTTACAGGGGGGTTGCAGAGGGAGGAACAGGCTGACTCATATTAACAACAGAGCATGGGGCTGTGGGGAGGGGGAAAAGAAAGGGTGTAAAGATTTGACTTGCAGCTCTGCATCTATTTACTCTTTTCCCACTATTTCTAACCTCAGCCATTTAACAATACTTGGAACTTAGTCCTAAGATGGGACTTAAAACTTTCCCACGGGTTGAACCTCCTTGGATTCAAAAATCTGCACATGAGCCATGGCTAAACATTTACCAAAGCTGTCTACTTGCAAGCTCCCAAGATGTTCCTAGGGCACTAAATGGAGATGCAGAATAAGAGATGGAAGTGACAGATAATTAGGAAATGTGAGGAGGAGAAGGTGATGAAAAAAGCAGTTGGTTGTTCACACAAACACTCTTGCAAAAAATGCTTCCTAGACAGAAACCAGAAATCTCAATATTCTCATGTGAACTCTGTCACGTGCATCTACATCCCAAATTTATACCACTCATGCCAGTACCTTTTCTTTGCAACTCTATTCCTTCTTCACAGGACATTTCTTCTGAACTTGTCAGGATACTAACACATAAAAATGTGATGATCTGTTACAGTAGTAAGTCAGTCCTGATTCACCAATCCAACCCACAAACAAATTGCACAATCAAAACCCAAGGAAATTCTGAAAGAAAAAGGAAGACATGTCAATGCCTGAGAAATTATTATCTGGTGGGGAGAAGTGGATGGATCTTGAAACAATTCAGTATTTTGTTGCTTGGGGTTTTTTTTCTGGTAGTGTAGAATTTTCTTAAAAGAAACCACAGGACTTGAGATATTACAGTCCTGCAAACACAGCTGCAAGCTACAACCCAGGAAACACAGATCTAGTTCTCACTTCTGATTCATTACATCACTTTCTGCCTGTTGACCCCCCATTTTTGTCTGCCAGCAATATTTGTTGTAATAACAATCAATATTTTATTGCAAGCTTGTTGAAGCACAAATTATCTCTTGCAGAATAAGCACAATGAAGACATTAAATCCAACTATAGCAGGGGGCTATTTTTCCACAAACAAAACACATGTTCTCTGTCAGAAAACACAACTCATCCAATGTTGATTCTCTACTTACATGAAAATAATAGATTTGCTTTCCCATTCCTCCAAAAACAAATTATCATGGTAGGCTCACTATTTGCAGAGTAATTAAAGAGATTCTATCCAGATGATGCTCGAACATTAACAACAACAAAAAGTGGATGTCACTTGCTCCAGTGTGAAAACCATCATGTTCTTTAGAAAGAGCTTCCACCCAAGACGATTTTCCAGAAATCTGTTCAATTCACACAAAAATGCTTGCTTTGCCATACAGGTGAGAACATCCACAGGTATGTGACAATATCAGCAACACCAGAAAAGCACATATTTCCAGTTCATTCAAAGCCCCCACTGGGAGGTTAAACACCTTGTCTGGTCAAACAGCAGGTTATTGGCACAGACTGAACTAGAATAGAAAATTCTGAGACCCTCTCTTTGTCCTTAATCCACTCAGTTTCATTGGCCCAGAAATTCCAAACTGTACGCAAAGCAATTACTTTTATGTTTTTCTCTTTTTAATCAGACATAATAGGGGCATTTTGGTCTCTTTCAAGACAAAGCTTGAAATAAAGAACAATCTATCTTGTTATTGTTAGTCTGTCAAGGATATAATTTTTGGAAGACAAATTCCATGGATTATTTTGACAGTGCAAATTACTGTAGGATCCATGCAAAGAATGAAAATCAATTTCTCATTCCCCAAGGGCGTCTCCACACATGGGCATATTAAATTAAAAGGCTTGAAGCAAAAGGTCCCTTTTACTTCATCTTGGTACATTTCTTATTGCTTGAAAGAGATATTTTGAAATACCTCACGCTTACATGCAGTTATGCATGGGGGCTTGCAGACACAATTTTAATTGGTCCCCAGGACCTTGCTTTGAAGTGATGACTCACAAAGAGTATTTTGTCAAGCCAACTGTGCCATAAAAGTATTAAGTGTGGCTTAAAACAGTAAAGGTTTTATTATCCTGTTAACTTCCTGTCATGAAGCATTGCATTAAATTGTACTTTTAAGGGATTAATGACCTATTTGCTTCACTCCTTGATGCATTTGTGGTTATAAAAGCTATTAAAAGCCATGTTATCAACAACAGTGTTAATGAAGATATTGGAAAATCAGTCAAGCACAAATATATTCTAATCCATAGTATTAATCATTTGCTTTGCCCTAGGAGAATTTTTTTAGTGTTCCCTGGTGACCTTGCAGCATTGTGGCCATTTTGTGGGCACAGCCAGAAGAGTTAAATGTTTGAGAAAGAAACACAGGGAAGAAAAATCTGCACCTATGTTACATTAGGCTAACACCCTCTCACTCTGGAGGGACCATCCATACGCATGGAAAATGTCCACATCAACACAGACAACAAATAGCACAACGTGTCATTGCCACAGCTGAAAACAAACACAAAACTATGGGAAACAGTCACGATTTCTGGGGTTGTCATTTTGAACAGACACACTACAAGACTGGAAATTAATCCAATTTATTCCGTAAGAGACAGGTCTGCAAAATAAGCTTTGTGAAACAATGATGAATTCTTGAAGTTCTTGTTTATAAATAGAACCGAGTAGATTGATTTCTTTGCTTTTTTGGCAAGTAGCTTATCCACAGAACTATGTTGTTCTGGGAAGCTGAAACCATTCATGAAGTTCTTCTGAATTTCACAATCACTTTTGGCTAAAAAAGATTAAAATGTAGGAAAGCTGAAAAGCGCTGCACTGACGCTAGTTGAAACATTTCAAAGTAATATTTTTCACTTTTAAAAAAAGCAGAATTTGACAAAAAGATGTTAAAAGAAAACATTTCAAGCAGACCTGAAACAGGATCACGTTTTCAGTATCACAACTAACCCAACCCCCCACTGTTTGTGTAGTCTAACACATACCTTGTTTTTTTTAGCTATCAGAGTGCCAACGAGGAGCAAAACAGCAGCAGACAGCTCCATACTGGTATTCTGATTACCACCTCAGTGGTTTTCACACCCAGCTGCCACCACCCTCAGTAAAAAGGACAGTAGGACACTGGCCCAGTACACTTGTAAATCAGTACACTGGTGAGACATCACTGGTAACCCATGTTCAACATTCCCAGATGCTGCACAGCAGAGGAAAAGGGGGTTAAGGTAAAAACAAGTGAAGGAGAAACCAAAGAAACTGTCCCAAAGTCCTGTCTTTCCATGTACAGTGATACAGGAGGTCTCTCAGTCATGGTCACCCTCCTTTTGTGGTGACTTTCACCTCTCCACCCTCAAGGGGGACAGGGTCTGTCACAAATGGGGGCTCCAAGGCTCAGCAATTTTCTTAGCCCCACACAGCCACTCACAGAGAGAACCCAGCTCAGCCAATTCCCAGCCTGGTCCCTCATCAATGGATCTATTATCTACACAATGCAGTTTTTAACATCTTATATGAAAGACCCATACACATTAAGACGCATGGCACTCAATTTATTTACCTCAGAAAGGTGAAGAGATTCAAAAATTCTGACTAGTGAGTAATTTGTGCCAAAGTAAGGAAATAAATGTGAGCTTTTCTTCCTTCTAGGTTATCTTGTTATTTTTACTGACTGCATGCAGTTACTGATGGAAGAAAATCTGAATGTGACTGCAAATGACTGAAAAGCATATGAAGACGCTGCTCTGCCTAGCTGAATTGTGAAAAGAGCCATCTTTAACACAAAGTGCATATTTAGCAAGTCATTGCTTATGCACTGCAAATTAGGTGAGTTCGTTCTTTAGGGCACCGTTTCATTGTAAAAACACCAGAATTGCAGAGCAACTGATAATGAGGGGTTTTTTTACTCTACCACTAATGGGCATAGGCTACTTAAGAATGACTGCGCAGGCTCAAAACTTTAGTATTCCATTAGCACCACAAAAGAGGAGTGAGGAGCATTTTCAAAACTATTTCCAAGGTTAACGTTTTCAGGGTGGTGCAATTTACTACCAGCTGTATGTGGTTTAAGAATGAGTTGATACCCAAGCGGTATTAGAAGAACAGACATGTCATCTGAACTGGTTACCTGCTTTTTGTACTTCCCTTTTATGTCTCTGCTTTTTCGTGTCTTTTGGTTGCTTCTTTATTCCTATCTCTCTCTTTTTGTCTGATTCCCGTGGTAGTCAAAGACCGTTGCTCATCCATTTCTCCTTCCTTTCTGAATGGCTGTTGTGGCCTCTTACTGCCTGTTTCAGAACACGGAAGGAATCTGTCACTTATTCAGAGCAAGAATTTAGGATTTGCAGGTTTTCCATCATGCAGTTTAATCCCGGGGAAGCACTGAGTGCCAGAGAGGAGCAGCCTTCAGGGGCCAGGACAGTGAACAGCCCGTTAAACCCTGATTTCCAAAGCCTGGATTCAGATCCTCCATCAAGTAATACCAAGTGTTATTGATGCAAGTGTTGATACAGGTTGACAGCAATTTGCCAGAAGTTTTGGCTCTGCATAATTTGAGTTGACTGTGCACAACTCTGAAAACTATTGGAAACAGAAATCTATATATACATTACAGGTTTAAAACAAATCCAGCAGTTTATGAGGGAATGCTCTGCATTAAAGGAGCTTTCAGAGATGTTGAAGAAAGGTTTTTGTCTCAGATTTCTAGGAATAAGCTAGGGATTTTTTTATGCAAATCATTTTTTCTACATTTTGTATGTTGTATACCTAAAAATCCCAAATGATTATGAACTTCTAAAGCTTCCAGTCAAGACAGAGATGGAGAGAAAGGCAAGAAATACATGCCCACAGCCATGCACACTCTTTGGGAAATGCGTATATAGGATAAGCAACAGCACTAAAAAATCCATACCATACCAGATCAGCTCATTTGATGTCAATGGAAGTAAAGCACATCAAGATTTATTATTAAAAGCACTCAGGGAGCAAATGCTTGTATCTGATATTGTATTTCTCAATTACTCTGATATATCTGATATTCACATCAATGAAATAATTCTACATACAGGGGGAATAGAAGTAAATATAGACTAGTATCATGGTGGCTGTTGATTCTGATTGACAGCTGTGAAGTATGGCCACATATGGTTGTTAAAGTTTAAAAGGATTTTAAAATTAGAAGTAGTGTTTCTGAGCCTAGTGCTGAAAAACTCTGACATTTGCAGTGCTGGGAGCAGGCTGTGAGAGAGATTTCTTTCCTGGTTTCCCACCCAGAAGAATATATTTACTGTTCAAACATTTTGAGGCAGGCACCCATGGAAATCAACGGGAACTCTGCCATTGGTTTTAAGGGGAGCAGAATCTGTCCCTATGTGTAAATATACAGCAATATTTTTTTTCCTCTGGCTGTTAAAAACCACCATCACAACTGGATGGATCCTGGTTCCAAACACTCAGACATGGGGCCTCTTTACCACAGGAGTCTCCAACGATGTCCATCCTTAACACCACACCAGCTGCCAGCTGAAGGCTCTGAAATGCTGATTTTAATCAAAATCTTTCCTTTCAAATCTAGCTTAGAGTTTACTCATAGCGCAAAAGTGCTTCTCAGCACTGGAATTTTCAGGATGCGATGCTGAGCCAAATACTGCAGGCACAGCTTGCTCATAAGACAGCAATCATGTGGCCCACCTTGGAGGCTGTAATAGGGCTACTGTACTCAGCCTCCCACCCTTGGTGAAGCCCACTAATAACATCTGTTTTATAGCATTCACTCCTGCAACCTGCTAGTTCCTTGGCTCTCCTGCTGTCACAGAGAGGATGTGCTTTACTATGCTGCAGGTCTGGTGGAAAGTTGTCAGACTTCAAGCCAAATGTAAAAGCAGCCAGTGCTGAATAAATGACTTGAAATACTTTCTCCAGGGACCCCTTCCAGGTCCCAGATAGGCAGATTTGGCCAGTGTTTGTAGACAGTCTTGCTCAGAGGCAAATTAAAAATCAAAATACAGACACCGTTTGAAAAACATCGAAAGCTAGACTCAAACATCCACCATGTATTAAGACATTCTTATATAAAAATAACCACAAGGTTGCAAATTCATACTTTCCTACTTGGTGAGACCAACTGCAACCAGGAATAAACCTGGAAACGTGTGGGGCAGACTGCGGTACTGCCTTCAGAGAAAGCATAAAACTGGAGGTGGAAAGCTGGAGTGAGAAAAACAGGACACTGTGAACTGGGCAATTGAATCGAGCAGTGGGTGGCACATGGAGTAGGACCCTCACCTGTAGCAGAGCTGCCCCACTCAAGGCACTGGGAGCAAAGCAGGACACTCCCTCAGGAAATACTGAAGGTGTAACTGGGTACCTCAATACCTGACTCACAGCTCATCACTCCTCACCCCTCACCCTGGCTCTGCTGGGGCTGAAGACCCCACTGCACTTTGGGAATCTGATATCAGCCCCATGACAGCAGCAACACATCCTGCTTGTGCAGTGTGGGGGTGAGACACAGCAGGGAAGGTTTGCCAGCAGACTGGCAGGATCCTGAGATGTGGGGCAGGAGCAGATGCAAGGTATGGCAAAGATCTCCAAATGTGTGGTTACCACAGAATCCCAGAATGGTTTGAGCTGGAAGGGACCATTAAAGATCATCCAGTTCCAATCCTTCTGCCATGGGCAGGGACACCTTCCACTATCCCAGGTTGTTCAGAGCTCCATCCAGCCTGGCCTTGGACATTTCCAGGGATGGGGCAGCCACAGCTTGTCTGGGAAACCTGTGCCAGTGCCTCACCACCCTCACAATAAAGAATTTCTTCCCAATATCTGATCTAAACCGCTAAATCTCTTTCAGTTCAAAGGAATTCTCCATTGTCCTGTCACTACATGTCCTTACAAAAAGTTCCTCTCCAGCTTTCTTGTAGGCTCCCGTTGGGTACTGAATGGGGAGCCATGAGCAAATGCTATTACCGCGATGCCCCGTTATTACGGCTTATCCCGGTAATCAGTCGAAGACGCAGAAATAATTAGAGCTGGACTTCAGGCTGTGTTCAGAGCAAGGGTGGAAAAGGGGGGAAACCCCTTTCGTTTAATTCTTATATACACTTTTAGAAATCACAGATCATTGGAGAAAGTTAACACTTCCGTCTCTAACTATATTGGTTACAAGAAGTGTCCGTCAAAGGGATCTGTGTCCATGGGAAAGGAATGTAAAAAGATAATTTTTACAACAACATAGCTATGTTTACAGAAATCGTCCTTGAGACTGTCTAACAGAGAAAACTAGCTATTTTACAGTGAAAAATGGGCAACAAAATGCCAGCCCTCTTATTTCGTTTTGGGGTTTTTTTTGTACCTCCAGAGCATTAAGAAAGCCTGCAGTCCAGCTGCCAGGCTTGGCTGCACAAATGACACACAACTGAGGGGGACAGGACACCACAGAACAAGTACAGAAGATCCATAAGGTTGCAGATACCTTTAATTTTGTGTTCACTGTTCCTCATTGTTTTCATGGGTTTGTCAATCTTTTTGTGTGTGTGCCACTTTCCCAGTGATATAGAAGCAGGAACACAGAGAGAAGCCTGTGTTTCTATGAAAATGAAGTCTGTCCTAACATCCATATTTTAACAGCATCTCACTAAAACGCTTCATACCTCAAGTTTAAAATCTTAAATCAGTTTGTGCAGTTATCACAAATGCTCTTGTATTATCTGGATTTGGGAATTATTTGAAATGTGTAAAAATGGATAGTGAGGAAAAAGAAAATATCTCCCAAGCAGTAAGGAGGAGATCAGAATTTGGGGCACATTTCCAAATTGATATTTAACATAATCTTCAGTCAACCCAAACCCCCTGTGACAGTATTTGCCTGCTTTAAAATGTTTGCTTGCACACCAAAAGCTAAATTCTGCCAAACATCACAGCTTCACTACAACTTAATTTAATTAGCATTTTCAAGAGGAAACTGTGAAAACGTGAGTTAGGAAGCAAAAGGAAGAAATAACCTGGAATTAACCACATTCTCCAGCTCTTTAAGCACCACAGAGCTTTCTAGGGCAGGCAAGCCCTTTGAGCTCTTTAAGAGCCCAAATTTCTACTTTAAAATAATTACCTCAATTTTATTTCATTTATATTCATTAGTCACTGATAGTGCTCTTCATACTGTATCAGAGTGGACTTGTATGGGGGCAAATTAAGAGTAAATTTCTGCAACCATCGGAGAAGGAAATGGAAAGAAATAATCACTTCCAAAATTGAAGAAAGAAAGTGAAGGTACTTTTCCTGTGCTGCCGCACTTTACTAGCCATTTAAATAATTACTCAAAGTGGTGGTATTTTTATCTTTTTCTTGAAAGTTTTTCAACATTTAAAACAATGAAAGCAAAGCCTTTAGTGCATAAAAAAGCCTGAGAGCCCTGGAAGATGCAAGGAGAGTTTCTGAACATGCTCGCTCACAGACAAAATGCTTTAAAAGGTTACACACAAATATCTGTCTTGAAGAAACTGATAGGACCTCATGCCAGCTCTGGGATACCTTTAATATTGAAACGGGCTGCCAGTGTTTATTATTTCACATCCAATTTGTTGTCATAAACAGTTCAAAAGAGAGTGATTAGCTGCACATTAAAGAGGCTCTGCCAGCAAGGGAACAGAGCACATCAGAGATGCCAGAGCCCAGGGCTTTGCTCCTGGCCCTGGGGAATGCTTTCAAATCACACAGCATCAGACAGAAGTAGTGCTGGAGGCAAAAAACAGAATAAACTGAAAGTTAAACAGAGTGTGGCCGTGTGCATGTGTGTTATTATTGTGTCTTACCGGAGCGCTGTTATTGCAAGCCTTCTAATGACATCGTGATAAAACTGCAGGCAAACTCATCATATTTTCGTAAGGGATCTCCAGTCTCTGGAATATTTTGACTAGAGGGGAAAGCAAAGTCGATCTCCCATCTTCCACAGCAAACTAGAACTGACCTTCTCTGGATTTCCTTGGAAGGCTGTACAGTCCAGCAATAAACATGTGCCATGCAAGACATGCATCCTGAGCTGAGGAAAATAAGAGTTTTAGATTTACATATATGAGGTGAAATAAAGACAGGGAGAAGAGACATCCAGTTAAACCCAGGATACAATCACAACATGGCCAACAAAAATGCCAATAATAGGGGAACATGGGATTTGAGAGCCCAGATCATACACTGCTCAGTAAATCTACCCCTTCAGATCCTACTGGTGTGTTTTAGCGCAGGCAGCTCTCTCTCCTCAAACAGGGAATTATTACTGTGACTGAAGGCCTAAAAAAAGACTTCCATCATGATCAAGAAAGATACAATTATAACAAGCCTCTGCTCGTGGAAGCTTTTCAGTCCATACAAATAATCTTTTTAGAGTCAAAACCATGTATTTATTCTAGATAACAGATGCACTGCTGTTGCAAAAGCAGGTTGTGCACGGGGTATAGCATTTAGTACAGCAACCCCTAGCAACAGTTTCTTTCCCCAGTCGTGGGGAAGTCTGCATCTGTGCTGGAATAGGTTAGATAGCGACTTAAATATTTACTAAAGGAAATATATTATATGATAAATGTTTATAGAATGCATGGTATGCTTCACAAAAGCGGTGAACTAAAACTGTGTAATAAGTGCATTGGGTTTATTCTATGTATGTGAGTTTACTTTTGGAAATGTTCTTAAACAATGCCAAGTATGACATTTTTATAGCATGTGACAAATGGGAGTTTGTGTCAAAATCACATTTGGAATTGTAAGTTTAGGAAAGAGTATGTAGATCATTAAGAAGTCATTAAATCCATCTTACCTAGGATGTAGATCCATATAAAACTTGTGAATTTGCAAGTTTTTATGTTTCGAATTATAAGATTGTTTTAACTCTGGGGTTTTTGTGTGCTTTAAATGTTCAATTTGCAATTAGGCACTGAAAATCAGCGCAAGTGAGAGGGACCATCTGGAAATGAATCTCTTTTAGATTAAGATTCCCTTAAAGATGAAGGGAAAGCTTTGCAAGAGGTAGCAAGGTTGTAAGGAAGATTTTTGGAGCAGGAGCCTGGTTGAACGTGTACCCAGACACATTTGTACACATATACAGACCAAAAGCAGTGGAACCACGACATCCCTACAGGTTCTCAGCAGATGAACAGCTGAAGGTGTCCCAGACTGGCACAAAAGGTGCTGTGGCTGAGCACAGCTGGTTCAAACACAAGCAGAAAAGGGAGTTTTCACTCCTGACTTCACTGGCCTGTGAAGTTCCACCAAGGCATCTGAACCTCCTGAAGAACATTTCATCATACCAAAAACCTCAGAATGCAAAGCAACCCAATTGACCCAGAACAGATTGCACTGCCAACTACCTGGAACAAGTCCCTGATGAAACACTTACAGGGCTCTGGAAAAGGCTATACATCTTTGCCTCCCTTATTTAGCTACCTCTTACTGCTTTAAAATCCACTCTCTGGTGCACATCAGTAGGATTCAGCATAAGACTTCTGTTCTGAGTATTCCCCAGTGGCTCTTTATTCATATAAATCACCTGCAAACCATGGAGGTCTGTGATGGCAAAGCCTGGGAAGTGGCTTTTCTGACATCACCAAAAAAAGTCCTATGCAATAGTCTACAACCCTGCCAGGTCTTTGTAGCAAACTATCAGCTATGTAATTTTCACTGCTGTTGGTCCTTGTGGGATTCCATCACAACACGACATCAAAAGTGGCATTTGTTCTGCAGCTTTGAGCCACAACTTGATGGATTATTACTTCCAACAGAAAGGCAGTTTTAAGTGAATGATGTAAAAGGTGCAGTAAAGAACTTTGGGTCCTAAATATTCCCTAACAGCTACTGCTGTCAGAAAACAATGGACAAATAGCTGTGCAAGGCTGGTCCCTCTTCCCAAAATAATCCACAACATGCAAGGGGTTTCCCAGTCAGAGGAAACCCAAGAGATGGGAGAGGAAATTAAAGGGTGCAAAGAGAGATGATGTCTCTCAGCACTGGATAAAACAAACTCTGGCATAAAGGAGGTACAGCAGTGGGTGGATAGTGGACAGACACCTGCACAAAAGTGGTGTGCATCCAAAACCAGAGTCTGGTTATCACTTTGTTGTACAGATAGAGACCCTTTATTTCCAGGTACTTCTGTTTCTCTGTCTGCCCCTTCATTTGAACATGCACTTCCTCTGTTGCTACAACTAATGCTTAAGTAAACCACCCCTGAGTGGTTCCTCTGCGTCACACTATTCCTGTTTGCTGATCACTGTTCAAAAGCTTTTGATGGACAGGACAAATAAAATACAGTTTTCAATCTCTTATCTGGAATGCATTGCACAAAAACTGTGGAGATTTGAACTGGAAGAACTGTGCTTCCACACTGGCAGCGAGGCACTCTTGCTGTCAAATAACATGGTTTGAGGGAAGCCAACCCATTTTCATTTGTTCCATTGAGCAAACAGTGCTTTCAAAGTTGCAAAGCATTCAAAAGAAAAAGATACAGAAAGTTGCTTAATAAAATTTACAGAAACTGCTCAGTGATTGACTAGAACTTCTAAACGCTTAATTAGAAATGAGCACTTAAGCACTGAGCTTTTGAAACATCAGAGTCCATTCTGAAGAGCCTGAAATTTAATGCCCCAATGCTTAAGGCATTGCAGACCATGAAGACAAAATTTTGCCCCTTTTTCCTATGCCTGCATCCACTGAGTTGCCATTGCTGTACATATCTGTGAACACTAAAATTACAGTGTACTCTGCACCTCAATTTACTTTTTCATTGCACCAGAACATTTTCCTACCATTGCTTTCATTCACTTTTAAAGCACAACTGCATTTTAATCCTGACAAAAAGACTTGCAGATTTTAGTATTAATATATATGGTCCGTGCTTGCTACAGAGGGTGGAATTCAAATCCCAAATTTTCTGCCTCTGAAGAAAATCTTGAACTTCTGTGAAGACCTCCCACCAGAAACCAGGAAAGAATTAATGGGCTGCTGAGTTCCTAATATGTCCCACCCTGTGGCACCTGAAGGAAGTAGGTGTTAGACTGGCAGGGAATAGCTTGACAGGTTGGATTTCCAGCTATTTATGGCGACTGGCTGAGGGGCCTGGAGCCAAGGATGACTGTTCCCAAGTAAAGTCTACCTTTGGCAAAGAAAGCCTGGCAGAAAATGAGTGATTTTCCTCTCTGCCAGTGACTTAGGGGTCTCTGATACCAAGCGGGATGGAAGTATTTGCTGTTGTTTTTTTCTTTTTTGACTTTATTGATCACTGGAGGGGTGAAGAGTCTGCTGAGTGCTGGGCCCAGGAGGGGTGAAGGGGTTTGTGTTCCTGTGTGTTTACTTTGGACTTCAGGGGCCATACAGAGAGTGGAACTTTTATGCAATGCAGCTGGCAGAAGAAAATCTCTCTGATTTGAGGGTGTTGGAGGGTGGATGGATCAACAAAAATTCAGCAGGAAACAATTTCAGAGTTACTATTAAATTATGCTGCTTGGAAAGAGGATGTTCTAAGGGCATTATGGCCACACCGATTAACTCTCACTCATCAAAATGACAGTCAAATTTTGCAACTAGCCTTGAACAGCTGCTTCAACCTACTGTGAGCAACCTCCCAGTGAAATCACCGTGCCAGTGAAGTTCATCCCCAGTTCCCCTCAGACAGGTACAGTTATTCCAGGCTGATGGACAGAGAGACACTCCTGTTTCATGAGCTGATTGATGAATACTCAGAGGACATTGCTTGAATAATGTTCACTTGAATGCTCCAGCAGCTGAAACAGATCTACAGAAAAGGCAAGGGAATTAATACGAAGGAAACGCAAGCTTGAACAACCTGATTTTGGTGTGCTATATGTAGACATCTTGGGGTAAATATTTTATTTTCTGAAAAAAATAGAGTTTCGTTATCCCAAATAAAACCTGAGTTTTTGTTTGTTTGCTTTTTTGTGGTTTTTTTGTTTGTTTGTTTTGTTTTTTGTTGTTGTTTTGGTTTGGTTTGGGTTTTCTTTGGCTTAAACAAATAACAAAAATGAGTTACCCAGGCAAACTGAAGAGAGAAGGGACTATGCTTACTGGGAGATTTGCCAAGGCACAAGAGATTTGGGGTTAAGTCTATCCTCTTCCCCAAGGATTTCAAATCACTGTGTGGGACACAGCAGTGTCTTTCCTATAAAGGGAAACTACCTTGAGGTGGTTTGTTCTCCAAAGGTTCCTGGAGCTGTTTCATCTTGCATGGAATATCAGCCAAAGTTCCAATCCTTGTGCAAATAAATCTTTTGTATTTGTATATATTGACAGGAAAAGAGGAATGATGCCTGTCAGTCCCACATGACCACTTTGTTGGCTATGGAATTATTATAGCATGTGAGAGAAGGATTCAAATGCCTGGATACAAGATTTCTTTTTGGAAGGGGGCTATTGTGCAAGCAACCAAACAAACAAATAAAATCTCACAGCACCAGGATCTAAAGTAAAACATTTCAACCTCACACCCCACATTTCTTGGTAAAAGGAAATGTAGATTAGGACACACAATAGTGCTTTGCTGCTCAGAGTCAGAAGTATGACAGCAATGTTTTCTCAGTGACTCCCCTGCAGCATAATTGTAGAGATGTTCACCTTATCCCCACATATTCCTAGGAAAACATCCTTCTCCTGACTATTTTAAGCCAGTTTGAGAAACTTGTTTAAACACAGATGGACAACCTCACAGTGAAATTCAAAAACCACAGATGGGGCATATCAGAGATCAAACTGTAACAAAGCTCTCTAAGTCTGTGCCTCTTCTTTCATCAGCCAGTTGTATAGCTAACATCCCTTTGGATTCTTTCAGAATTATCTAATTCACTGAAGTATGTGGCTAATTCCAAGCTGCTTCTTTTTATTAACATCAAAAGGCTTTGGATCAGGCCCTATTAAAAACAAAAAAAAGTTTTTTCTACAAGACTATTGTGCATTTTTTATCAGGTACACAATACTGCTTCTGTGATTCCTCTCCCTGCCTCACCTATCATGACACACACGTTAGCAGATAACATGTCATTAAAGAGTCATCAATGTCACCCAGAAAAGCTGCAGGAAGGTTTCTTGGTCTGCCAAGCAGCAGTGCTGATAAGGGACCACCTGCCCAAGCAGGGCATTCCTGCCTCACCACTAACATTCCCTTCCAAATACACAAATGCCTCGCCACAAATTACTGTGGCTGAAAGGGTCTGACTTGCCGTGGAAGAGATGGGAACAGGGAAAGAGGAGTTGTTATTTTAAAACCATTTGAAACTTCTTCTGCCTCATTCTGCATTTGAAAATTGCTTATGCCTGGAGGTTAGAGAGTGGCTGTCCCTAAGCATCTGTTTCCTGCCTTTATCTCCACCCTTACCACCCAAAATAATGTTTTTATGGGCTTCACAGCAGTTACCATCAATCAATGATTTACAACTGCAAAATACTCATTCTCAAATTACACAGGTCTGGTCTTCACAATAAATCACGGCCCTACCTGTAAAAGGGCAAAATTTCCCTTACAATCAAGTAAAAAGGCATTCAGTGTGATGCCAGACATATATAACAGCCCCAGCAGAAAAAGTAAATGGTAATTACAATATCCAAAGATGAACACAGAGCCCTTGCAACATCACCTCCCAAACCACTGTTCAATTACAAGTGTTTTAACCTCAGTGAATGGTGTAAATGTGGAGATTACTAAATTCATCAAATTAGTTAACTGTAAATTAGACTAAGTTCCAAAGGAAACTAAGTAATGACACTTTTTACATTTCAGACCTTGTAGAGGTGAAGTTGTGTCCTTGAAGAGCTACAGGTAATATTTCCCTACCCTGATACTGTTGAAATGCCCTATATTGGCAATACTAAGCCCAAAAGTACAAGAAAGTACTCAAAATTCTACAAAATCATTTCTCAAAGCATGACTAATAAGAGCAAACCAGAAAGTTTATAGACTAAATAATTTTGAAGATGCTGAAAATTATTTCTAAAGGGTGTCTTACCGTAAGACACACCCTTCTGGACACACCACATCTGGAAAATATCAGAATGGAAAGTCAAAGGAGCAAATAATCATAAATTTCAACTGAAAAAGGGAGTGAGGGAAGGAGGATTCAGAGAGTGTATTCACTGCTCAACCTTAAATAATGGTATAAGTACCAATAAACAGGAAGTATCTCTGCTCAGGTGCTGAATATCTTTCTCTCCTACTGAAACATGTATGAGTTGAAGATGTGCAGCACATCATATAACAGGGTACTCTAAAAATGGACCCTGTGTTATCTGCCTTCCACTAGAAAAATATAGCATGATTCTTGTTCTTGTATGAGACAGTTTGTATTTCAGAAACAAAATATGTTTTACTCTTCTGATTGCAATAAACTGAAACTTCCTTCAGAAAATACTGATATTCACAGGACATAAGAGTCTATGTTTACCGGTAATATTGCTGCTTTTAGAAAAATATCCATATCCCATGTATAATTGGGATAGTAATTTTAAATCTGTGAATGTATGATCCCTATTAGTCCACAAAAGCCAGACTCCTTCTCCAAACTCCACTCTCCTTTCGAGTAAAAAAAACCAAAAAACAAAAAACAACCCAGAGGTTACACTAAACCAGGCTCAAAGTTGATTAGATAGAAAACATTCTCCAAGAATGGCAGTAAAAAGGATGAAACGTTCTGTGTGTGAAAGCATCAGCTCTGGCTGCTAAGCCTTACTGTGGGGATGGGGAGCCACCCTTTGGTCACTGCTCTAAGTGCAAAATCAATACAACACCAATGCTGGCGGCTTCTGCCCTTGGAGGAGTGTTCTGGATAAACACCTATAAACTCACTGGTCTTACCAACAGCTATTCCAAGGATTTGACAACATTTACAGAATGTATCTTACCTTGCAGGGGTGACAGGGATGAGTAATTTCTCCCTGTGTGTGCCTTTGAGCATTTTATGAGCTAAATGTTGTTGTTACACCTCGTGCCCTCTGTTCCTTATGGCTTTACTGACACACACCAATTCCCACAAACTGAGTGTCTGTGGCATCGCTTCTCACTTAAATGAGGATGAAATGAAGCAAAACACTTGTAGCTTTGTAGATTTCTCTTCCCAGAGCCCAAAATGGAGTAAATGAAAAGGTTACACCTGACTTACAAACTACTTTGTGACTGACAGTCACAGATGAGTGCGAAAAGCAGAGGAACACACAGAGAAGAACAACAAATTCTGATTTCAGCAAAACGGGCTGGACACTGATGTAGAAAGGCAAAATCCTCAAAGAATGTAAAACACAGATATTAAGCTCCAGAAAGGTCAGCCGACAGGGCAGAAAGGGAAACCTATGGAAACCAGCCAGAGAGATTAAAGTTAAGCCTCACACAACTCTTATTTCACATTGAAAACCACAAACCATTCCCAGAAAGGAAGAAACTTTTATGCTCCCTCTTAGCCTTGATGTGAGCAACCTTCTTAAATGCTTCTCTATTTTATGAGAAGGGACTAAGTTCACAAAGCTTTCCATTTACTCCTCCCTCAGGACTTTGGGGGCTGTTGTTCTTTCTTTCAACTCGGGATCATCCTCTACCATAGTCAGCTTTTGCTGGTCAGTATCAAGGGGAATCAGTCCATGAGACAAAGATAAATAGAGGATATATAAGCACTGGATAACCCAGACAAAGTAGGAAAGCAGTGGTTTTGAATTTGGACACAGGCTTGAGAACACCAGGACCAGGAAACTTAGATAACTACAGACTATTAGGTGACCAAAAAAAAAAAAAAAAAAAAAAAAAAAGAAAAAAGAAAGAAGGAAAGAAAGAGACTGGAAACAGCCATCAGTATCAGTTCAAAATACAGGCAATTAGCAGAGGTCACAATGGGATTACTGGCTGCCTTCTGTTCTGCCACTTGCTGAAGCAGCTTGAATAGCCAAGGAAGCAGCTACAACACTGAGAACATTTGTACTTCTTCACATGCTCAACAAGTCTTTCAAACACTACATACCAGACAAACCTTGTGTTCCCACAAGATGAATGGATGTTCCTACTCACGTGACACATTTGGAGATGGAGATGCCAGGAGCTGGAATGATCTCTCCAAGCCCACATGGTAACTCAGAAGCAACATGAGGACAACACAGGAAATTTCCAGTTGATGAGACTGCAAAGACTCTTTGTCTACCTCTAAAGGTAAGGCCTTTTTCCTCCAACCACCAGAGAAAGGAGAGCACAGTGAATCACTGAACATTTTCACTGGCTAAAAAGCAGTGTTTTAATTATTCTCTGTTAGTGGCTCTCAGACAGTTTTCCTTGCCTGAAAATACAAAAAGTGAATATGAAGTATAGAAGTGATAGAAAGAAAACGAACAAGGCAGGAGACAGCCATTACAGTGTTTGGTTTCTCTCCTCAGGTATGGGGCCACACACATTGCGTACTGTTCTGTAATGACTTTTGTTTAAAAAGTATTGCATTTATTTCAGCCTGTGCAAACGCAGCACATTTAGATTATTACATTAACTAATGCTACTGCTACATTAAACACCAGCTTTGTTAGATGTCACTACAGGAGGTAGTTGCACCATGGACTGACAAAAGGGTCTGACTGCATTTATAGTCAGAGACATCTTTGTCTTCTGCAGTCGAGCTCTCCAGCTTTTCAAGCTCAATCACTGGAAGCTGAAACCAAGACAAACCCAGCGTGGAAAGGCCTCTTCAGAAAAAGAGTAATCACACCTAAAAGATGACGTCATAGTATTTGGAATTATGTCTGCACTAAGAAATTACTGGGTTTGAAAGGACTTGATTAGATTCACCACACTGCAAATACAGGAGTGATGAGTTTTCTTGGTTAATTAGCTAGGAAAGAGAAAGCTGCAACTTGGATGTGATTCCCTCCACAGTTGACTGCAGGGTACTGAATCTGAAACTGAAGAAAAAATGAAGGAAAGCAAGCAGCTTAATGTGACCAAAATAATTTACCATCAGACAATGGCACACTGCTTGGATTTATTCTGGAACACTTCTGAAAGGAGGATCTTATGAAAGCCACCGTATTTCTTCATTGCAAAAGAACAACTGTGCTGGCCAAACACAGCATCTACACAATGCAATGTTTTCAAAGGAAAAAACAACACATCAACACAGAGTCAGCTAATTAAAGTACGCATCGACCTGAATGGCAGGCACCAGTTTGGGTTGAGGCATTACCTTCTCCACCAGGTTGCAAAAGTTCTGCCCAAAAGGTAAATCTTAGACATCCAGAATACCTTGTGTCACGCTTCCTCTCACCCTAAACAAGTTCAAACGCAAATGCGCTCACTCTGGAGAAGCTTCCTGGGATTTTCTGTTTGGATTGCTATGGGTGATTGGAAGCACCAGGATTAATGTGTGAGCAGTGACTGGAAGGCACTTTAGGACTGAGACCTTTGCAGCAAGAACTTTTTTCATTCAAAACCATGGAAAAGCAAGGAGTTAAAAGGACCTTGAGGGAACCATTGCTGACTTCTCCTCCTCTGTGCAATAGGCACCTGTCTTCAAAAAGATCCAGATTCCTGAATTCCAGTGAAGAAACAGAAAAGACATCTCCACTATTAGCAACACGTTCAGGTGCTTTAAATCTCATCTTATCATGTGGAGGAACAGCTGGAGCAGAACCAGCATCCATCCCCACAACGTGTTTAGCACACGTCTAACCTGGTTACCTCCTCCCATGGTGACCCAGACCTTTTCCTCTCCTTATTGTGAGGACACACATCCCAGACCGGGGCAGCGCCTTCAGAAGACACTTATGCACCTGTTGGCTACCAGAAGAAATGGGGCCAATTGTGGCTGTAATTCTCTCAGGCAGCAGGCAGGAAGTGGGAGAATGTGGCAGCGTATGTGGCAAAAGCCACAGCCCCACAGGCTCAAGACTGGTGGGCACAGCCTGAGGTTGCCACAGTCTGAGGCATTCTCCCTGCTCAGGGTGAGTTTTTGGTTCACCCCCAGCGTCCCTTGTACCTTCGTTTACATATTTCAGTTGGTTGCTACATTACCTAATGTTCTGTATAAGGTTATGTTCTGGAAATTTCATTACATAAGTTCGGCTCTCTATGGGTTATATGTTAATCCTTGTACCCCCATAGGTTACTTTCCCCTGCTTGTATCCCCATAAATCCCCTGCTGTCCCTAAGACTTTGCCTTTGGTAGCTGAAGCCTTCAGCTCTCCCGGACCCCTGCGCCGCCTCTCCTGGACCCCGGACCCTCTCCTACCTTCCCTGCTGCTTCTCCCGGGAAATAAAAGAGCTGGAAATCACTCCAAGGCCCTTCCCTCAGGTCTTTGTCCCTGCCTGCGCCTGCACCATCAGCCTGGGGTTCTCTCTATCACAGAGGAGCCAGCACTAAGGAGCTGCCGGACGATGCCCTCTGTCTGGGGAAACTGCGAGCTGCAGCCCCCGGGAAACCAGGGTCACTCCCAGAATATCGCTGAGCGGCCTCGAGCGGCCCCCGGAGCCAGCGTTAGGAGAAGCTCCCAGAGTCTCTATTCCTGAATCCTCACAAAGGAGTATTCACAGTGACCATCTCACAGCACTCTTTAGAGAGTAACAACACTGGATGGCAGACTTGGGGCAACCTCCACGGAGGCTGGTGACACAAGAAAGAGCCAACATTCAGGTGCCCCTGATGTGGGGGATGCTGTCAGGAAGTCACTCACAAAAGCCAACCCTTCCATGGGTGCCCAGGATAACTGCTACCAGGCAGGAAACACTGGGAACAGGATCACCACTTTTCATAACATGCAGCTTGATGCCAACTACAATTTGATCTTTCACACTCACTCAAGGAAACTTACAATAATTCAGAGGAAGTTCCTACTTCCTGATAGGACCCCAATTGTTGGCACCTCTGATAATCTCACTTGTTACCATAGAATTGACAAAAATGGGATAGTATAAACAATTTCAAACTGTGTGCATTTGACAGAACATCGCTTGACTAAAAACTATTTTAAAAGAAATATTACCATTGTGATTTTCATTATACTTAATGTTTACTTTATTGAATTGTTTCCACTTTTAAAAGATCTGCTTTTTCCTCATGTTATCTTAGATGAAGAATAAAACTAGACTGATCAGTTTTGGAATTCCTGTATCAGCTGCCAACACAATAATTGTATGTTTAAACTGCAAACAATACCTGGTGAAATTTCAATCCAAACCAATAAAATTTTTATATCAAAATCTTAAAACTGTTTCTGGAAGCACTTCTCTTAATACTGGATTTTGCAACTTTTTTAGAGAGCAGAATCAGTATTTTATGCCTACATTACGCAACCACAATACATTCTGAGAAGTGAACTATTCAGAGGGAGCAATATTTCTTCAAAGGATGATTAAGGAACTGAGAAGAAAGCCCTGATGCTGTTACACTTCTCGCCCATCAGGCAAATACATAGAACAGATCAGGATGTTCTGTCCACAGGCTGGGAAGCGCCCTAGTGACTCCCAGCTGTCTGTAAATATATTGTACTTCAGGAACAGACGGTGGTCCAGGCTTGAAGACAGAGCAATATTCCTGTTCAGGATATAGACCCCATCGTTGTGGAGAGTGCAAGTCAAGTTAAGGCCAGATTTGGACGAGTTCTCATTGAGGTAGAGCCACTCTTTGGTAGCAGTGTTGTAGGACTGCACAGTCAGCACGTCCTCGCTGGGGCTGGGCCTGTGGGCGGGCCCCAGGTCGAGGATGCAGCCCCCCACCAGGTAGATGGTCTCCTCCACAGAGAGCATCTGCTGCTTGCGCACGTGCACGTCACACAGCTCCAAGTTGGTCCAGGAATCAGAAGTGGGGCAGTACTGCAAAATGTTCATGTTCCTGCCTGAAACAGAGAGGAGACACTTAGAAATGAAGCATTTTATCAGAAGGCACTCCTGGGGCAGGGCTCTTCCTCCCTACACACTGTGTCAGCCTTTATTGCAGATTGCTCACACTCTGCAGTGCAAGGGCCTGGCAAATCGGGGGAGGAACAGGGATCACTGAGAACTGCAACTCTCTGCCTCCCACAATAAACCTTGAATGTTCTGTTACTTTGCACAGGGGAAAAAACTGTCCTACTTCTGGCACATTACATGATGTAAATTGTTTGGTGATGCAGATTTTAGCAGAATAATCCCTACCTTTTAACTTACGCTTTTAAATTTTGTCTCCAATTGATCTACAAGAATTCTTTTATGAAAAAGGAAAGGGAGCAATATTTTGCTCTCCATTACAGTGGTCACAGATGAATCAAGTTATCATGTAGACAGTATGCTTCATTAACAACTGTCAAGTGATGATTTATCATCCAAGCTTAACTGTGACAGTTTGCATTTCATTCTATAAATCTAAAATTTACAGAATAAAATTTGTAAAGCTGGTTATATTTCAGTAAGTGGCATGGATGACCTAAGAGCATCTTATGAAGACAAACACACATTGTAAAAATCATCTAAGAACCAAGAACTCTGTGCTCTGTGTGTGTGTTTGAAATAGTGTTATTCTAGAAAGTTGTTACAATATAACCCTGATTTATGGTGCAATGAAGACCCTGGCTGTGCCCAAGGCTTCACTAAATTATCACAGAATGCACAGGACTCGTTAGCCAGTAAATTCAGTTTCAGTCTCTGGAGATCTGAGCTTAAATCCAACCTCAAGTGACAAGCAGGAACAGGTTTGCAGACTCCAGACAAGTCTTTTAATAATCCCTGCTCCATGTTACAAGTCTATCCTGCATGATGATTTCCAGATGAGGTCCCAGGGGGAAGAGCAGACAGGGACATACTGACAAGTTCTGTAAGGGCACAGGTATAAATAGCCAGAAATATAACTGGATTGTCATGAATAAAGTGCATTAGTGGCATGATTAGGGAGGTGCTGCTCTGGCATTTGCTTGTACTCTGGTTATTTTCATGGCAGTGCTCTATGAAATTGCAGCTCTACATATAGATGACCTTTGTCTACAAACAATGGATCATTCTCTGACTCATTAAGGGGAGGAGAAGTCCCAATTAAGTTCCTAGGCCTATCTATAGCAGTAAACTTCCCCCATAAGAAGTGCTATTTGAGAGGAGGTGTATGGAATAGATGTGGCCCTCACGTGCTCAGTCCACAGCCTGGGTCTTTTATATCCACTGAAAAAACAACAAAAACCCCAAAACAAAACCCACAATAAAAACATTATAGTGCCTGATATGGAGTTTCTATTAGGATCATCTAGGTTGACATGTGAGAGCTGCAAACTGGAAGGAAGGACTTTATACAAGAAGTGGCATTATAATTTACAGTGGGAAATTCCAGATCCTACCATCTTTTGGACAATGCAGTCTCAGGAAAAAGTTCTACACAAGATAAAAAATAGCACACAAACCCTACTAAAACTGAAGTATACACAGAAATACAAAAAAATACTGAAAACAACATAACATAAAAAACATTAATTGCTGCACATGTTTTATGTGTGAATGTAGCAAACTAGCAAATAAACCTTAGTGTTTCTCAGATCCTTAGGCCTTAACACTTTCTGACATCTGGATAATTCAGGCCAATCACCAGTGCAATTGTGGCAATTCCGGTTTCTAAGTCTGTCACCTGTCCTAAGTCAAGAGAAAAACTGATTCTAGGCCCTTGTTCAGAGTATTATTTATAACAAGCACAGGCATTTGTTGTCCTGAATTATTTTGGATTTAAACAGAAGCCTAAATATACTTGTTATGCACTGCTCATAACTTAATACTGTTTTACTGTCCTACTTCCATAGAAAAAGGCTTTTAGGAACAGACCTAGGCAAACACAGAGGCTTGGAGGGCAGCAGCAATCCCCTGAGGTGTGGAGGAATCTGACATTTCAGCACAGTCAGTGTTTTGTGCCAGACATCCCTGAGTCCCAGTGCTGGACATAACGGAGCAAAACAGCCACCAAGAGATGCTGTGGTGAGGATGACCAGAGTGCTGGGACTGCAGGACACACAACAGCATGGCACTCCATAAGGCCACAGGCATGTTTTCCTCAGTGGAGCTCCCAGGCTTTGGGTCAGAATGGACTGGACACAACGGATTTGAAGGTTTTCACTACCAGAAGGACCACGAGGGGTAGCAGGATATCTTCTATAAACTTTCAAATGATTCAGAGCTAAAATCTGCTCAGACACTAGAAGGGACAGCTTGTTCTAATGTCAGTTTAGCTTTGCTTGCAGTACTGTCTGTAAAGTTCTCATTTCATCTGCCATTTGGAAAGAAAGCCCTCGAAACTACTGTGGTCAAATGAAGTGGGCAGAGGCCAAATTCAAACTTATGAAATCCTGGTAAATACTGAACATTTGTCATGAACATGTCATTTTAAAAAATCGACTTCTAAAGCTCTGAGAAAATTATATTCCTCCAAAGAATGGCACTAAGTGCTTAAGGAATGAACAAATAGGAGCTCTTTTTAAATGACTTGTTTTCCCACTGCATAAAAGAAAAGTAATTGTCAGGAGAGAATTAAACTGCAAATCCTTCCCTCTGTACAGTGTCCTCAGAAAACTGGGTCTAGAAATGAAATAAGTTAAAAGTGTTGGTTCTTGCTTAAGCTTTTGATTATTCTATTGAGTTATTAAGATACAGCTTGAATTTGCCTGTGAAACACTGAAATACTGTAGTGAAAAGACCATGACATCTATTAATACATGAGAAATACTAATGCAGGCAGATATTTTCTATGCTTTTTTCCTTCTGACAGTCTAAACCCAGCATTTAAAAAGTAAACAAAGTACAGCTGTTGAGGCCTCTGTACTATGTGATCAAAATTTAAGAAAAGAGGTAGTGGATAAGCTGGGTGCTGAAGCACCCATCAGTTGATTCTCTCAGAGTAATAGAGCCCCAAGTCCAAGCAGGATCTGAAAAAAAATATAAATGCCTGATTCTTCCACAACAGAGCTATTTTTTTTGTTCTGTTCCATTTGTCAGTTTCTTTCTACTAGCAATTTATTCCCATGTGCTTTAATGAGCATTATGCTCATTACGCATCAGCTCTCTACATGAGCTCAAAAGCTTTCCTGAAAAACAGAGGAGAAAATTATCTGGGCCTTGGAAACAATCAGGTAAAAGAAACCCCAAGAGGCAAAAGAACACTTGTTACCTCGTGCAGTGTATCCTCCTATAACGTAGATCTTGCCCTTGCATTCACAAGCTGAGAATTCAGCAAGAGGGTTGGGCATGGACGCGACAAAATTCCACCAGTCGTTTTCCGGGTTGTAGCACTCCACATTGGCAAGGGACTGACCCCCGATGGCATAGAGCTTCCCACTCACAGCCAGGAGCTTAAAGTTGGATCTGAAAGAACAGATTGCAGCATTGGAATGAGTTGCATTGATGTACAGGAAGGTACAAAGAAAGTTCTTCCTCTCCAGGCTCCGACACACTCATCACCACTGACAGCTTGTGCCATCACTTGGTGAATTTGCAGCATCAAGTCGTCTCTGCAAGTTCACAATTCTGTGATTCCTTAGAACAGTAAGCAGTGACATTCTGAAGGTCAATGTGCCATCATTTGGTGGATTTGCAGCATCAATTCCTCTGTGCAAGGCCAAAATTCTGTAATTCCTCAGGACACCAAGCAGTGACATTCTGAATGTCAATAATGTCGATGCCAAGCCTGATGAGTATTTTATTTGGTACTTCAGTCTGTGCCGGTTTGAGCTCTAAGTGTTCAGTTAACCAATGTGTTCAGTAGATGTCCCATTTTTATTAGATTTAGAAAAGTACCCTCAATAGAGAAAAACACATTACATGCACGCACAGTGAAGGATATTATTGCAGTTAAAATTGCAGAAATTTCAAACAAGACTTGATGGATGCCTAAGAATGCATACTTGTCTTAGGCTGTATTATGGAATCTATAATTATGGAATCTATGGAATAACCCTAATAAAAAGCAATTTAAAGTGGAACACATTGAATCACATTCTGCAAAAGAAGGAACAGAGAATCTTCTGTACCTTATTCAGCATTAACTATTAAACATATCCTCTGAAGCAAGATCTATCTATAAATTATGTTCTGCCCACAGCTGAAGAAAATTACATTGCACTCCATGAGCAATGACCTGGCCATTTATTTCTTATTCTGTTCCATTATGCTCTCCAAATTTACACATGGCAAAGGGCAGTTTTCTAATTGCTGAAGAATAAGAAGCCTTCTATCTTACACTCTGAAGGTAATACAGACAAAAACAAATGGTCCATGGATATTAAAGGTGCAAGTCTGGAGGAAGAAACTGGAGGATGTGAAGAGAGAAGTTCTGTGTGCTCAGCTCTTCTTTCCAGCTAGGGAAGCTGGCCTAATAAAGGATGAGCTTTTCCTCTCCTCAGGAACAGTCTCACTGCCCAGAAGGGTTGTTCCTTCTCTCCTGCTGAGCCAATTGAGATTTTAGAATGATTATCCCAATTAACTGGATGTGTGACCGTTGCTGGCGTGCACCAGCTCAGCACAAAGCCAAACAGGGAACTGTGTCGTGTCTGTAAAACTGAAATGCTGTTCAGACCTGCACTGGCCTGCTGGGCAGCAAAGGGAGCTTCACCCTGCATGAATCCAACATTCAAAACTTACCACTAAGTACTTTTGCAGGGTTTTGTCTGGTCAAAGTGAACCCTGCCTAGCAGCAGACTGCCCTGCAACTTCTTTTTATTAAATATATTTGGAAAAAGAATTTGTTTCCAGATGGAATAATTTTGTTCTTGTCATCCTGATATAGCTTTGGAAACTAAAATGCTCCTTTGAAGGAATTAATTGCTTCTTACTAATTTTTTTTTCTGTCATTTATGATTAGGTGACTGTTTTCATATTCTCCCTGTAGCAGTTATGTTTTCCATTTTAAGAAAATCCAGAATAACATGGCAATTAACAGCAGGTATGAAATGAAGATAATTACTCAGCAAACATTATGATTTTCATAGCATTGTACCCATTTTAAAAGATAGGACAGAAAAAAAAACCCCACAAATTATAAAAGAGACAAAACCACAGGAAAAATTATCTATTGATGAACAGCACAACTTTCAACTTCAAATATTCTTACAGGATGCCATATACCTTTGTGTCAATGATTAACCAAATACTTGTTAAAATGGATGACATTCAGTGGAGGTAACTCAGATTTATGGAATTCATGAACAATAAGGTTCATTTTACTCCAAAGTAGCTGCAAGTATCCATCAGCATATTTAATATGAAAGCCTGGACAATGGCTCAATATGTTATGAAAAACTTCTGCCATTCCTCTTTCCATGCCAATAACAGCAGGTGTTTTCATGGAGAGGGAACATTAGGAAATATTTAGTGCACTTTTACACTCTTTTAATGTGTTGGAGCAGCTGGAAACAAGGAAAGCAAACACTGAGCCACCAGCCAGCTCTCCACAACTAACAACTGTTCCATGGACTGCAGCTTGGAAACAGAGGAGCTGAATCCATCAGATCCAACTGCGATGGAACGCCACTCACACCTGTGACTTGTCTAAACTTGAGGGATCCAAACAGACTTTCCAAAATCCAGGCCTAGTGGGTCCCTTCTTGTTGGGACAAGTTGAGGTATGAGCTGCTTTATGATGCCCCCCATTTACTCTACAGAACAGAACACCAGCAAGTGTGAGCTGTGGAGTTTTACCATTACTCAAAATCCATTTTTCACTCAATAAAATGGAAAGCACTGTATGCACAAAGGAAGAAAAATATAATGCACGAATGCAAAGGACCTAGGGGTCAGAGATGCTTTCTGGACAACAGACAACACTCCAACACATTTCAAATCCCCCCCCCATGGCTCTGGACTGTGTTAACAGCTGGAGATGTACCTGCAGGAAGCCACAGTGACAGTGGCTATAAAGAGGCCAGGACACATGGTTTTTGTTCACTGACAATTCCACTCAGTGTACATAAAAATGAGTTAGCCAAGCTACCAGAGAGGACTTTCTGATCAGAGGGTGGCTAAACATGGGAACAAGTCACCTGCAAGGAAGGAGGCTAGAATCTACACTGCTGGAGGGTTTCAAGAACAAGTTAAACTTGCATTTGCAAGGTAACCTTGGTCCTGTTGCAGAACACAAGGCTTGAATTAACCAACATCATGTTTCTTCCTGCCAAATGATCAACTTTAACCTTAAAATCCCTCAAAAATCAGATGACTTCTTTATTCTAGAGTTAAAGCAGAGTCAAAGACTCATGAAAGCACAGTTATGAAGGCAATTCCAAAGTGTTTTACATATTTTCAATGAATTACCTTTTTTCTCTTTTTTATATTTCTTATGTGAGTCTGCAGAGTACACTGTACCCAACATTAAGGTTTGGAAGTGTGTGACAAATTTGTGATAAGGTACGAATAGTTCCAACCTAAAAATTTTTGAAATCTATTTTCTTCCAACACAGAAGAATTTTGAGTGGAAAAAGAAGTGAAAAGTGAGGAAAGAGAAGGTCTCATAAACAAACTAGTATTCCCCAGAAGCATCCTCTCCTATATTCCTGTAAGAGTCCTCAGAGTGGCAGTGGTTCAGGCACAGATTGCTCACAAAAACCTTGTTCCATGTGCAAGTGCATAATTCCAGCCAGGGCCTTACATGGGTCTTACAAACCTGAAAGATTTACCTGCCTTGACTAGGAAAGTTCTGAAGGAAAATAAAAGTGGAATATACAGCTGAAACTGGCACATGCAGTAGAAATCCAGTGAGTATATTATTTTTAAATAGCCAATTTCAGCTGACAGTGTCAATTTAAAAAACAAGGTGTGGAAATGTATTCAAGGACATGACTGCAACAGCCTTCTATATATTTTGTTACCTTCTTGACCCCAAAGACCACAAGTGGTCTTGGGCAACACTTACATGGAGTTTCTTCTATTAAAAAGCTTGGGTCACTCTCTGAAGACACTATTCCAAGTACAGAAGCATGTCTAGAATGAAAAGATCTAGAAACTGTGATCTGTTGTGGACTATTTGTGACCAGTACTAGATTTAGGACTCGATGAGAAATTCCATGCTCAGTCACAGGCTGCCTATGTGAGCCTGAGCAAACGACTTTATCTCCCTTGTGTATGCATAAATAGGGAATAAATAATGCTTTCTCAAGTTCCTGGGGCATCACAGGAATAACACACAGGAGCTTCTTACTGTGAACAAGTTTGAAACTAAAGTCATAAGACCTCTACATCTAGAAAGCAAGCTAACAGTGATGCCCTGAACGAGAATGGCTGCTAAGCATTCAGTACATGGCTGGTGGCTTTTGTCTTCTACTTAGAAATAAGTTGAGACTATTTCATTTAAGCACACATAGAGACTCCTAGCATCCTGGGATTCTGTATTACAACAATGGAAATAATTGGTGATATAAATGTTATAGAATTTAAAGAGTTTGTTTAAGGCAGAAAACTCTTATATGAACAGCAAGCAGCAGAATTATATCCATAACTCCCTCAGCCTTCCCTTGAGGCCAACACATGCAGTCACTCATTGTAGAACAAATCCAGATCTTCTGTTGTCTGAAGTGAAACCAACTTCAGTGGAAACCAGAACCCTCCCTGAAGGGATGTAAAAATTCACCCATGGGATGTAATTATATTGGCTGACAGAAATTCACTTGCCAGACAGTCACATGGCTGCAATTCCTCAGCAGCAGGCTGGGCAACTGCTCTGCTTATTTTACTACAGCACAACAAACTAAAAACACAATGCCAACCAAGCTGCAGGTCTCATTGCAGCATGTATGTGTGGCAGGCAGGCATTAGCACTGCTCATTGTGCCTGCAAACCCCTCACATTTCAAATGTCCCTGCTCCTGGCTCCTATGGCACAGGCCATCCCTTCTGTGCCCTCTCCACAAAACACCAAGCAGGTCATCAGGGAGCTGAAACGTTATGTCAGATGGGAAAATATAATAATTAATAACTGCAGAGTTGAGACTCCATGCAGATGGTGAAGTCAGAAACACGTTTTGTTCAGGGGTCAGCTGAGCTTCCATGGAAAAAAGTTCCTCCAATTATTCAGAGAGCAGCATATTTGCTCTACTTTGCAGGTGTGATTCTGGGTACTTTCTGGCCTGCAATAACTACCACAGAATGTAAGACTACAGATTATTCCAAAAACACCCATTTGCATGCTACTTTTCTGCAGTAAATGGACAATGTGAAGTTCTGTTCTAAGAACACCTTGCTATCATCTGTGATGGGCTTGAAGATCAAGTTGAAATGGCAGTGTCACTGAAAACAGTAATATTAGGACAAAATGCCCACATGTTTGAGTAGAATGATTATACATCCTAGAAAAAAAAAAAGAGGTAAGTGTGGAGGAAAAAGAAAGGCTGATCTAGAGTTTGAATACTCACATTGCAAGGTGCAAAAAGGCCCTTGAAAAAGTATTTTTTAAAAACCCATGCTGCAGAATCATTGCACATAATAACAGCTCTCTTGCTATAGACATCACACAAAACAAAACCTCATAACCTCATCAACGTGGGACTTCTGTGATTAAGCTAATTTCCATGGGAGAGACTGTGGACTGACTCCATCCTCCTTTTCTAGTGCGGCCAAGTGCTCCCAATCCCGCTTACACAGGTCCTGCTGTCAAATGAAGCAGCTAAAACATCTCAGTTTCCCAGGCACCTGGGGGAATTCTGCTTCAGTCTTGGTGTCTAAGAAACAGGTTTGTAAGAGAAGGTGTCTGCAGTGTTTAAAAGCTAAACACTCATTTTACAGATTAAACTTTTCACAACGCCAAGTCCACAACACTGAGAAAACAGTTTCTGATTAATTTTGATGACTGATTATGGAGGTGATTATTACAGTAAAATTCTCACAAGGGTGCAGGAAGTGGGGAAAAAAATGGTGACATGAGAAAGACCTAATTTTAGGTCGAACCCCTGTTTTGAGGTGTTTTAGGTCGCAAAAGCTGAACAGAGAGTGGAATAGACACTGCAATTTGACTACCCAGACACAAATCATATGCCAATCGTTTGGGTCTCTGCATGCTCTTTCAAGCCACTGGATGGAGAAAAGAATTTCCATTCTACAGTGAATTTTGGCCTCCTTACTTTTTTGTTTTCAGAGAGAAAAGATAAATTTTAGAACACTTTTTCTAAAATGGAAACAAAGAGGAAGTTCATGTTGGATCACAAACCCAGTTTGTTTCACTGAAATGAAAGCCTTTGTTTTCGTAACTCCAAAGTGTGGTTAAGGTAGAGCAGCCACAACCTTGGCCAGGGAGAAGGCCTCTTTTCTTGGGCTCTCCTCCAGGCTGGGTCTCTATTACTCTTTCACATATAAATTATACAAGTGTTTCTGATTACAAACTAAAACATCAACGTCTAATAAACAATCCAAGAGGATAAAGGAAAAAAGTAAACCGTCAAAATGATGAATGATTCCCACATCCCAATACTGGTATCAGGTGAGAAATTTCTCACCATCTTCCTGACATTTTTCTAGTGAGTGTTTCACTGAAATGCAGGCCTACAAAACACTCAGATTTTTATGGAAGTACAAAATGTTCTACAGCATCTACAGCCTGTCCTCATCACCCTCCCCTGCCACGGCAGCTTCCTGCCGAGGGGTCCCTGAACAGGAGAGTGATGTGCTGTGGTGGGATAGCTGTTCCTGGGAAAGGCCTGTCCGGTGGCACCTGCCAAGCCACGGCCAAGCCCCGAGGCCCTTCCCACCATGCGACGGAAGGGACGTGGGTGGTTCACAGCACAGACAGGTCTGGATCCAATCCCGAAGGCTGAGTCCAGCCAACGCCACTCCGGAGGACCTATCTCAACAACAGACATGGACACACGTGTATTTCAGGGAGCAGGGGTTACCTCTTCTGGTTCATTGAAGCCAGCTGAGTCCACTCGTTTAGGCACGGGTTGTAACAGTGGGCGGCCGAAATCTCCTGGCTGGTGATGCGGTATCCCCCGACGATGAACAGGTAATTGTCCAGCATGGCCGAGCCGTAGCCGCGGACGCTCACCAGGTCCGGGGGCAGGTTGTTGGCCAGGGGCAGCCACCTCTGCGCCTCCTCGTTGTACCTCAGCATGGCCCAGGGCGCTTCCCCCGGCGGGCGGCAGCCCGCGGGCAGCCCCGGGGCACAGGCGCTGGTGAAGTCCCCGATGACCACGAGGGTGGCGGTGCCCCTCATGCGCCGCTCCCGCAGCTGCTGCTGCAGCGCCTGGGGCAGCAGGAGGTGCGGGCGGGCGTCGGGCCGGCGCAGCACCTGGTGGTAGTGGGCGGCCATGAAGTCCAGGCAGGCGTCGTGCAGGTCCTGCAGGCCGTACACCTGCGCCAGGCGGTGCAGCTCGAAGCAGTTGCCCAGCCGCACCTGGGACAGCAGCAGGCGGAGCAGGGGCGTGACCTGCAGGTACGACGCGGCCTCCACCAGCTCCTCCAGCAGCGGCGGCTCCTCCTCGCCGCCCTCCTCCTGCTCCAGCCTGGCCAGGCAGGACGTGTTGATGAAGTCCAGCACCAGCTCCAGCCCCAGGGCGCTCAGCCCCCCGCGCAGCAGCTGCTCCTCCTGGCCCTGCCCTGCCTCCCGCATGCCCGAGCGGTAGAGCGCTCGGAAATAGTCGCTCTGCTCGATCAGCTTCCTCTTGCACACCGGGTAGCACTTGTCCCCCAGCCGGATCTGCACCACCTCCTCCCCCGCACCGGCCCCAGCCCCTGCTTCGCCTTC
>VZRZ01002434.1:1929346-1959146 GCA_013398175.1 Climacteris rufus
GGCTCCTCCTCCGCCGGCGCCGGACGGGCCGGGCCGGGCCGGGATGGGCGGAGCGGCGCCGGGATGCTGGGGAGGCGCTGCCGCCGCTCCGGCCCTGCAAGGAGCGAGAAGGGGAAGGAAAAAAACTACAGCACACACAGAGGAAAGAGAAAAAAGGCCCGAAAAAGGCAATGTTGGGCGCTGGGACGCTGCCCGCCGCGGGGGCGGGGGGGCATCAGGGTATCCCTCGGGTCCGGCGCTGGATGGGTGTCGGGGACACGGTGGGAAAGGCCAATGCTCAGCTCCAAGGGAAGAGCCCAGAGGCGCAGCGATCCCCCCTGATGCTCCCCTCTCCTGATTTGGGCCGGGATCGCAGCCCCAGCCGCAGCTCTAAGCCCTTGCCATAAATGTACCTCTGCATCCTTGGAGAGGAGGAACATTGCCGCAGTACACGCACAGGGAATAAAGTCCCGTGCGTATGCCTGGATTCGCGCCGCGGCAGAGCGGAGGAGGAGCGGTGCAGGCAGCCTGGTGCCGGCGCATCCCGAGCAGAAAACTGCCCCCGCGCTCACCCTGCGCGGCCAGGGCAGCGCCGGGATTCAGGAATGGCAAGTGCGATGCGCAGTTCTGCTATAACCCTCCTGATTTCGCCCCTCCGTCTCAGCTCCTGGTTTGGCCTGCGAAGACACTGTATAATCTGTTCTGCTACTTTATCTCTTCTATTTAAACTCAGCTCCTGGAACAGGACATCTCACGAAAGTGAGCTACGTACCACGGCCCTGAGTTTGTTTGCCATGAACAAGCAAAGAACAAATTAACAACTGAGCATCTGGGCAAGGATAATATGACAGATTTGCTGTTTGCCTTGTTACATTCTTCAACCATAATGACAGACCTTTTAAAAAAAAAAAACACCACCTGCTGAAACAGGTGCCCTGCATGTATTCCTTTATGATACTTAATATAAAGATGTTCAAAATATACTTCTTTTTTATCTTTATAAAGATCTTTCATTCACTTCGTTTATGGCAGAGCATAGAAAATCTTTTCCCTTTAGCAGTAATGTGACTCATCTCCAGTTATACTCATCTCCAGCAGACTGCTTAGTTTTGAGACAACTCCCTATTTTCACTGCTCAGAAGGGATCTTTTCCCCCTCTATTAAAACTCTGCAGTGGTGTTTGTTTTGGGGTTTTTTTTTCCCTCTTTTTTAAAGAAGACAGGATTGTTTGCTTTTTAGCATTTCCTCTGTGAAATGATTCTCTCACTGTTTTGTTGATCTTCAGCTTTTTAACTCTAGCTCATAGAGATGACATGAATGTCAATTTTAGAGTTATAGGTGTTCTTTTCTGCTGACTTTTATAAAAGTGTTTTTTGAGGTGAGGGAGATTTCTGTGCATTTTTATTTTCTACTTCACTTCAGAGCATCTTCCTCACCTTGCTTTTGAAGGGCACGGGTCATGTTCTGAAATCCTTTTGTAAAGGACCTCAGCCAGACCCAAAGAGGTCTCTCCAGCAGCCTCAGTCCCTGGCTAGGTCACCATCACCTCTCACCTTCTCTTTCCTACTAATGTGTTTCACTATTTGCTTGGTTTGTGTTTCTCTTTCATTCTTCCTCATTATTTAATTTTCAAATTTCACGTTCCTGTGTTCTATTCTTGATGAAGCACTGCAACATTTGGCTTTTTGAATCTCTTACACCTAGTTAGAGCTTAAGAAAGAGCACTGGGCTGTTTTTTTTTTTTTCTCTGCTTCAAGTTCAGCCTTCAAAAGATCATCACACACAAGTGTCTCACCACTTCAGTAGGAGTCCAACCCATAATTCCTCCTTGTACTTTAATTCCCACAGAGAGACATTTCAAGCAATTGTAATCACAAATACTCGCAAGGTAAACAGAGAGCTCATGTTTGGTGTGGCCACTAAACTGCCCTGTTGGAAGACAGCAGGATTGCCATCTATAGACATCTGGTTTGAAGTCTCTTATGTTTCATATATTCATAAGTTAGCTCCTAATTGGTGAGCGGTTTTTTTTCCATGTATTCAGCTATGGTAAGTTCAACCACCAAGTGTTGACACCACAGCCTGGACAGATGGAATATTTATTTCTTTTCTGGCCCTATGTGCCTTACTGTTGCCATATGTGCAGCTCTGTCTGGGATTTTGAGTCATTCTTCCTCCCAGTCCAGGATGTTTGTTAATAGGCTGGATCAGTTCTGGCATGTACTAATAAGTGTTTTATTCTGCCAGGAAACTTTTGAGGGCACTGACTCCTACAGCTTTCACCAGGAGCTCTCACATGCCCAAGGGGTCAGCAGTACTGAATGGCCACTTCTGCAAAAAGCCTGAATCTGTTTCCTTACCCAGTTGTTTTTACTGGGCCGATTGTCAGCTATCTGTGCATTATCCAGGCTCAGGGCTGGGCAATTGTGCTAAGCCAGACCGTGCTGACAGGGCAGTTCCCTTGTTTTGTCAGTCTGTGTGATGTGCTTATAGAGTACAAGTGCACCAAGGCAAGGGCTCCTCTTTTGTTCCACTTTTGTGGAGATAATTTCATCTGTCTTCCAGTCCACTGCTATACTGGCTTGTTCTAAGATCAGTAATACATATTATTACACTGGAATCAAAGAAATGGCTTTGTTGTTTCTCCAGCAATTTTCTTGTTGATTTTAGGTAAGAAATGTATTTTCCAGAGTTAGAACTCTACTTCTAGAGCTACAAAGTCAAAATCTGTAGTTCAGAGCCATAAAAGATTGGCATGATCTTTGAAACAAATATGAAAGACCATCTGTCACTCTTGAAGAACATGCTGAAGCATGAAACAACATGAGAACAATCATGGTAGATGTTAAATGAGTTTATGAGGAAAGAACATGCCCTCAAGAACAAGACATTTACACAGAGAGGAAGACGAGTAACTTTATTCAGCTTTTCAACACCCATCTTTCTAGAGTCTGGCTCCTGGGGCAGGATCTTCAAGCTGTTTCAGACAGTTCAGGTCTCTCTTTACAGTATCTGAGAAACAAACTGATATCAGGGAAAAGGGTTCTCAAGTGCCAAGAAAAGGACTGTGAAAACACCAGAGAGTGTCAGCAAGGGCTCTCTTGCTCTACAGTTGGCCATTCGTGCCACACAATTTTTTCCTCTGTCTGGTGTCTGAACTATTTTCTTGTAGTCAATGCCTGAATTACTTCAAAGGCTGAAATGAGATCATTCTTTTCTTTTAAAAAGATGTGGAAATGGAAGAACCTTCTTTTTATACAGCAACTACATTGGCATAGACCATTCAACCACGATACAGAGAATCTGAGCCTTTTGCTGCCTGAGCACACATTTCTGTAGCCCTCTGACTTTTCCATCATAGCAAAAGCAAGGAACCACAGAGAGTCAGGAGGAGCTGACAAAGAGAAGAAAAGTAAAGCCAGAGAGACACTGGATAATACTCGAGAACCAGAGAGAACAAAAACAATGGAAAAATTGAATTCCTTTCAGCCTTATTAGTCTAAAGTGTGAACTGGAATCGAATCAGGAGATATTTAAAATATCCATGCTATCTAATATAAAATATAAAGTGCCTCATTCTTCCTTCTGAGATGCCAGGGAATTGTACTGCACTGCCAGGGAACTGTGCATTGAGTAACAGTGGAATTACTCTGGAGAGGAATTAGTACTTTGGAAAGGATTCACCACCTGCTGCCATTGTTTAGTATTTTCCTTGTCACAGGATACAAAGTAAGCATCTGTGGAACATAGGAAATAGCCTGCAGTATTTCAGCATTAAAAGTGTCCCTGTTCTAAAGGATCTTGGCATTTCTGAGAGGAGCTGACCAGGGCATAATTTTACTTCAGCTGAGCTCTCTATCATTTGTGAAGGACGACCTGCTAAATGAAGGTAATTTCTCTTTTCAGATTTGCAGCCAAACAAAGCACTTCTTACCCAGTGCCATTAGCAATGCTATTCCAAAAAAAAAAAACCCAACAAAACAAACCCAAACCCAGAAAGAAAGCACTCTTAATTTTAACAGCACTCATTTAGACTTTATTCTCTGATGTTTTCTGTTTACTTTTTTCTGCTTTTAATGTACTCTTTAGTTTATTTCTTGCAACAAAGGTATGTTGCAGAACTACTGAAAAAACAATTGGAGTGGTTTGGTTTTTTTTTTGAAAGCAGAGTATTTATTATCAAGTATTTATTAGTCACATTCATACTGAAATGTGTGCTCCTGAGCTCTGTCTGGGCAGCAAAAAGGCCATCCAACAGTCTGTGTGTAGTGGGCATTCTCTGTGGATCATGAGCAAGACCAGGCACCAGACAGCACACTGGAGGTGTAAATCCTTACAATGGCCTTCAATCTGGTCCAGTTTTTATGCCACAGACCCCAAAAGGAATTTCCTTCAAACTCCCTCAGGTGAAATGAACGTTCCCTGACAAAACCTGAATGGGGGTCAGGCTGCTGAAGGGTTCTGCCTGCTGCTGTACTCCCTGTTAGATATTTTTGCTCTGCACAAATGGATTGTGCATCCCCAGCCAGGAATTTCTTGTGTAGCTGTGCCTAGAGGAGACTAAACTGAGTGCTTTTAAAACAGCAGATATATTTTAATCCTGGTGCAGACAGGCAGAACTGAATTTTAGTACATAATAACTAGGTAAAATGAATGGTGATCCACATGGAAGTACCAGTAAGTATCTAGCTGTATAAAATTCACCACAAGATTGAAACTCCATCCCCTTTGCCTGGTTCAAGTTCTGCCATAAATCAGCATTCGTTCATTAGTGTTTGCTAAACATTGTGCCTTTTGTCATAAAGCTTGGCTCAAGCTTCTGTGCATGCCAGCAGATTTATATTTGTGTCATTCTAATCTGGCTAAGACTTGTGTTGTTTTTTGCATGAACACACAGATCCCAGCCTTGGTGCAGAGGTTTGACCAGAATTAGTCTGAAGCCCAGCTCCGAGAGGATCTCAGGGCCTGGCAGCCCTTGGAAACAAGGGTTTAAAAATGGTTTGCACAGAGTCCCAGCAACAGAAACTGTAATATTTCACCTCTTTTTACCATGTTGCTGGGATGGGACTGAAACCAGAATCTTGGATCCAATTGTCCCAAACCTTGGAGAAGGTCAGATTCATTAAAAATGTGATACATTGCTCCAAACCAAAACCTGACCACTAATAGCTGTTTTTGACAAAACAGTTCTCTCAAAAAATGCTGTATTGTTGGACTTTAGACATTTTGCAAGAGTGTTTTGATTTCAAGGAAAATTTTAAAGGAGAAAGGAAGCAAGCACATTATTTGAATAACATCAAAGGGATTTGCTTTGATTTATTTTGAAGTATTTACATTTCATTATTTTGTGATTCCTTACATTAATGTTTATTAACTTTTATACCTTAACAGAGTTATAGTGACATATTCTGGAATTATCAACATACTTGGGTTACATAAAATTTTGACCTTACCACTACTGTAATAAAAGGAAGACACGTGCATATCTCAGAAAAATGAGAGAAAGATGATTTCAACACAGGCCTGCAATTCAGTTTATTTATGTGGAGCACAGCACAGGCTGAGAACTTCACACTGATGTCACGTGGGATTGTGGTGCACATTTGATTAAATTTGTTACTGGCATTCACAGCAGGACTTAGGCAGGTTCTTACCTCACCTGGGAAACTGCTTTGGTCTCACTTCTCAGCTTGGCACCTTTCAGCTGCTCTGTCACACACAGAGAAGAGAAGCTCCAGGGTGACCTAATTGTGGCCTTCCAGTACCTGAAGGGAGCCTGCAAGTAAAATGGAGAGAGACTATGGACAAGGGCCTGGAGTAACAGGACAAGGGTGAATGGCTTCACACTGGCAGAGAGGAGGCTTAAAATGGGTATTAGGAAGAAATTCTTCCCTGTGAGGGTGGGGAGGCCCTGGCACAGGTTTCCCAGAGAGAAGCCATGGATCCCCATCCCTGGAAGTGTCCAAGGCCAGGATGGACAGGGCTTGGAGCAACCTGGGATAGTGGAATGTGTCCCTGCCCATGGCAGGGGGTGGGACAGGATGAGCTTTAAGATCCCTTCCAACCCAAACCATTACATGATTCTACAACTATATAGATCCTTTCTGGTCTTTACATATTCTGAGAGATAGAGCCATATATTCTATAAAAGTTAAATATAGTTTCAGAAATCAAGATACCACTGTTGCTTTATATGGAAAAAGTATCTGGTTTTGTTCATATTTGGCAAAAAAAGAGTTAATGCCTGATGATGAATCCTTTGTGCTAGGCAGGTCTTGGATTGTGCCATTCTCACTGCCAGCCCAGGTGGGAAACTTCAGGTTCTGTTTCTGATTATAAGAAGAATGAAAATAATAACTTTTTTCCTGCATGGCAGGTCCATTATTAATCTTTTACTGAAAGGTCTACAAAAACATCCACATTCTCACAGAATACAGACACCTGGCTTTTTGTTTTCCAGGAAGAAATCTGAGGAGTCCAATTAAAAGAGTTACTAAACAACATGAAGTGCTGGTCTGATACTGGCTGGAGACTCCTTACTGTCAGTAAAAGTCTCCTGATCCCTCTTTGCAGAGCACATGGAACAGTCGGCCACTGGTTTGCAGGTAAGACCCAGAGATTTCCTTCTTTCAGAATGTTTGTGAATTAAAATTTCAGCATTAATTTATAGCTATGCTTTCCCATAGAAAAGTCAAAGTGAAATTACAGGGAAGCTGGCAGGAGACTCTGAAATTTAATAGACAGAAGTTTTCAGTTTTTAAAGGAAATTGCGTAAAGCAGCCATTTATTTACTTATTGCAATCTCTTTATTTTTTATTACATAGAAAGTTTCCCTGCATCTATTGCTACTCTTAAAATTTATTCAGAAACAGAGGAGAAAAGAAGAAATGTTTTAATCTCCTTGTTAAGTGCTTCCCCAAGTTATTCAGAGTCTAACAGATTTCTCTTATTGGAGATACAGGAAGAGTAGGAGTGAGGAAAGCAAGCAGGAATCAACGTTTTTGTATGTAAGTCTCACAGAACAAAATAGACCTAAAATTCATATTAAATACAGAAGGTAATGCCAAAATAAAGGCATATCTTTCAAAATTCTGAGTGTGTTCCGTATCAAGTGATGCCTTGGAATAGCTGGAAAGCTGAAACAAACATTTTAGAAAAATACACTATCAGTAGTGCTTGTGGCAGTGGTAGATAAATGTATACAAACTTCCCTATGCAGTCCACCAAATGGAAGTTATCAGGTGTATTAAAATGTATTGAAGGTTTTAAGTACTGATTTTGACAGAGATTAAAATATCAAACTACCAAAACTAAATAAAGCAACACAAGAACCAAGAGCTCATTTTCAGGACAGAGGCTTAAATACTACCCACTTACCCTCTTTCTTAGTTTAATTCTTGTATTTCTCACAACAGACATTTATTAGCAGTCCTCCTAATTATAGTCCCAATGAATAAAATAATGCCTTGGCCTTGTTATTGGTAACCTCCTTTGGGCTTTATTACCTCCCAATGAGCTCTGTAAGGAACAAAATACTATACGTGTCAGTTCAGTTCCAAACTGGGGGCCTTGTTCTGCAGAACAAACATCATCTAGAATGACTAAAGAATTAAAATGTGTTTGGGCCGCCCCCCATTTTGTGAAACTGAGCTATACTTTATGCAGAAAGGAGGAAATTCTTTGATTCTAATCTTGAAGGATAATACACAGTGTAAAGTATTTTTATATATTCAACACCTAATTTTTATTGCAGACAACCATACATCTACCTAACTCCCTCAACCTCACTGAGTTTACATCAATTGATGCATTGTAATCTTTTAGAGCCTTTCTGTATGAAAGGCAAACAGACAGTGGGAAGCTGGGATCAGACTTGGTCCTGTTAGGAAACAAAACGTGGGAGTTTCAGGTTTCAGACCAGGTGCTTGAAAAATCACCTCCCTGTGATTTCTTTCTGACAGGCCTTTTCCAAGCTTAATCATAAGCAGAAAAACTTGTATGGACTGCTCAGTATTCTTAAACTTATTAAGGGCAGAACTCTCTCATAGCTTGGAATGTAGGTTCCAGCCCTCTCCAGTCATACTGATCTAGCCCCAGGTCTTTGCAAACAAAATTGTATTATTCTTGCAGACAAAACAGTGCAGGGAAGGGGAATAAATCTCCACCTCCGGCTGGCAGACAGAATTAGATGGTTTATTTGTTGGCAAAGAAGGCAAGTACACCTGCAGCCACCAGGTAATTCAAAAAGTGTTCAGAAACTAAATTGAGCTGTTTCTCCTTGTTTGGTGCAATCCTGTTCCTGAGCAAAGGGAGGTGAAACAATGTGCTGACCTTACTACGATTCACCAAATGTTAAGGCTGCCTGCTTGCTTTGGTCTGAGAAGGGCAAGAGGCACACACTTGAAGAAGAAACAAGTTCTCTGAACGACTAAAACCAACCTGACCCTTTTGTGTCTCAGAAACTGTCTCCAAATAATTAAGGAACAACAATAATAATAATTATAATAATCTGTAGCTCATAAAATGGCTGCTTTCTTCCAGCAACTGCTCAAGCAGCACCATGGGAATTGTTTGGAAGAAACCAAGCCTTGGCTCACATCCCTGGCAGAATTGGCAGCATCCTCACCCTTCCAGGGATGGTCCCTCCAGGGATGGTGCAGCCTGTAGTGCACCCCTGGAGAAGGGGGGTGCTCACTGATCCCCTGGCACTGGAGTGATGGCTCTGCTCATGGCAGTGGCAGAAGTGCTGCTGGTTGTGGGTCTGGCTGGGCAGTGCCACTGCCTCTGCTCCCCCACTGCCTTTTACAAGAACTGCTGGATCCGGCGCTTCCCTGGCCTCCTGGCTGACCTGCAGGAATCCCAGAGGAGGGGAGCCCAGCTGCTCAGGGTTTATGCAGAGGTCTCCCCCCAACAGTGCAGCAGGAGCTGCTGCCTTCTGAGGAATGGTGAGTGTTTATTGTCAAGTTAAAACTGACATCACAGCATATGAAAACCACATTTTGGGTAACGTTTATATAAAGAGTCCTTTATTTTTGAAGAAGAAATGGGAGGGGTGGAGCGAGGATCTATGTATTTTTTTCAGGCAGGAAGGCAGAAGCACATTGTAACTGTTGCCCCATTTTCATTCCCATAGAAAGGAAATTGATAACCAAAATTTTTTTAGAAGACTACACTAGAAACACATTAAAATCTTAGGACCTGTTTTGAAATTTTAGATCTCTGTAACAAAGCTTATAGGCAATGCCAGCATGAAAACAATAACTCTTCAGTATTCATCACCATCTACTGTAGAGAACAAGCAGTGACAGTGACTCCAACAGCACTCTTTTTCATGGAGTATGGATCAGACTAGGATGAGGAGGGAACATAAAATTTGTCTTTCCCTGAAATACAAGAATATTAATTTCTTCTTCCATGGTTACACCATGTTTCTGGTGCAAACCAAGTAAAATGGCAATATTAACAATAAAGTTATAGCAATAAATAATAGCAGTTATTGAGCTGGCCACCCCTTTTCCCCAGCCTTGTTAAACTTGGGCTCAGAGTAAAAATAAGAAAAATCCTTGTTTGTCTTAAGCCTGGTACTTTCTCTGTATCACACTGCACTGGTACTCTATAGGAGTGTATTTTAGGAGAATACATGAAGTTCGTGTCTGTGGTGCCTAAATTTTCAAAACTCCTAAGACTGAAAGGGTTTTGGATATGGAGGATGAAAGTGAGATTCCAGTTACTAAAAAAAGTCAATAGAAATTTTTATGACATTTTGAAGTACGAGCAAAAATACAACCTTGACAATCTGACTAACTGCCAGCAACATTCCTGGGAAGAGTCAAATTCTGTCTGAAATAATGCAAAGTGAGAAAAATTACATACATTTCAGCAATGTTTTTCCAATCTGGACAGTAAACTTTCTCATAGAACATGGGACCGGACACTTACAGAGATAATTAATGGTAACTTGAAATCTCCTTTTTATTTTCTTACATAGTCAAGCAAAAATTTGTTCCAATCTTAACTGAAATAGAGACATAAGAGGGCATTTCAAAGATAGGCTTTAAATCAGTTATTATTTAATGAGACACACATGTAGAAATCAGATGGTTATTCTAGTCCAGATGTAAAATAAGAATATAAGTAGTTCTCTTTTAACTGTATGCTCAATTAGTTTGGATGATAATAAGAGAACCACAGTATCTGGTTCTCTTTTCCCACAGGATCTGGGCAGAGCAAATAACATAATAACATGCAAAATGCAATGGCCATGCTGCTGAGAAGCTCAACTTTATTCTTTATGGGTTACAGTTTCCTGCAATCTAGCAGTGTTCTACCATGGAGCCATTCATGAGAACATGAACTGCCTGCACATGTCTTGCCCAGCTTTGGAAAGCTGCATTCTAAAAGCTGGAGTCAATGTCATTTTGTACAACATCACAACAGGTAATTAAGCATTTCTTTGAAAAGGGCTGAAAACATAGCAACTATAGGAGATGTTAAAATTATACCAGGTCAGCTGCTGTGCTAGAATATCTTCTGAAGGAACACACAGAAGACTTTTTACCTTTTTCATTAATGCATGTATCTACTTCTGAAAATAATTCCCCCCTTTCTCCCACTCAGCGAGAAAGGACCTTGCAGATAAACCCTGCTCTCAACATTCATGCTCTGAGTGCCTCATCAATACTGTGCTTGTGCAAAATACCCTACCAGCCCTGAGAGACTGGGAGTGGAGGCTGCCACTGCTCCATGTCCCCAGATCAAACCAGCAGCAAGGCTGAAAATATATTTTCATTAGGCACATACACAAAGAGCACATGGTAACATAGACAAACATAAAGCACACATACGAACACAGGTAGCACCACAAGCCTCGTCCTGCTTTTTCTGTTTGGGAATATTATACATATATAGATATACACACAGATATACACAATGCAAATGCCCCAGCAGCTGGGCTGAGATGCTCAGTCTCCCCAGTCTGGACCCAGTCTCCCCAGCTGCTGTCACAGGGATGTTTGAGCCCCCAGGGGGTGCAGCCTCCCTCCAGCTGCTGGTGCAGACTGTCACACACACACACACACACACACACAGACAGACACACACACACACACACAGAGACACACACACACATCCCTTTCCAGGATTTCCCTACCTTCAGTAGCCTAGATCCCACCCTTTCCTCACCTTTGGTTCCTTCCCTAAGCCTCCCACAATAAGTCCTGTGCAACCCCAAAATGCACATCCCATAAGGTGTGCCATAACCCGAGGCAGCGACACCCCCAGTCCAAAAGGTACTGATGGGCATTATTTGGGCTCCCTGACCTGCCCATCTCCGTGGATTCTTTTTGTGGGTGTGCAGGCAAGCTTTTATCACAAACTAACATTATTATCATTTGATAGGGGCTGATCCAGATCTTCTGATTTTTGAGAAACTGAAATCCAAAGAGGCAAATGCTCACTCCTCAGTAAGTAAATCCAACAGGCCAAACAGCACAAAGACCCCTGAGTGGGGAAGATGCCAACAGCACAATGCCACAGTGTCAGATTCTCTTCTGCTCCAAGCTCCATCTGCTGCCACGAGCCATGGCTTGCCAGCAAACACTTACACCTCCAGCTCAAGCCTGACAGTCCAGAACACTGAAATTACTACTTATTCCATGGCAGAAACTTATCTAAGAGATGATCATTTTGCTCAGAGGACAAGCACAGCCTCAGTCACCAGCTCAGACAAGAAGCCTGCACACTCTGCTCTGACAGCCAAGGCTGCCCAGATGTTGTCCCACATGGCCACCCCTCCCCGCCTGAACAGCAGTAAGCAACACTCCAATGAAACCAAAGGCTACAGTGGCAGGAATTCCACTTCAGACAACGAGGCTGCTGCCTGGGAAGCTGCAGCTTTGGGGGTGTGGCTGATTCCTGTTGTTCTTTGCTGTTCCCTCCTGTGCCTTTGCTGTTGCACTGTTGCACTCACAGCCGGGCGCTGCAGGAATAGAAGGGGTCAATATAAACCCATAAGGACAAGAACAACCATGTCAAGACAACTCCTAAAATATGCTGCTGTCAAAGGTAACCTGTGAAACACTGTCTCCAGCCTTGCTACAGAACAAACAGGTTTTTATAAATGCACCCTGTATACCAGCTTACTTCTTTTCAGAACCAGTGGTAACTTTTTTTCAGAGTGTTTTGGTTATGATTTAATTCTCAGCAGATGAAATACCATTCCCTGTCTCCAGGTAAGAAGTACACACTCACAGCTCCCACTGCTGGAGCACATTTGGGTTCATAACCTGATGCAGCTTAAGGTCTCACAAACACTACAACACTTTCCCTAACTGAAGGGGCCAGGTTCACTGCAGCTGCATGTATTGGCACATCTGTGTGGCAGGAAATTATTTAATTTAACGAGATGAAAAATTCATCTAGTTATCCTTCTGCTTGTCTATTGCTACCAAATGAATGAACATCCAGTGTAATGCAGGAATACACAAGTGACTTATGAAACTGTGGTTTTGTTTGAAATGCTCAAAATGATCAATATGTTGAACTGCCAAAGAAAGGCTCATCAGAAACACCCACACTTGAAGGAACATTGCATTTTTACATGACTCAGAGTAAAGAAACCTAAACCTAAACACGGAGAANGGAAACTGTGGTTTTGTTTGAAATTTAAAATTCTGCATTAAAATTTTTAAATTTTAAAATTAAATTTAAATTCATTTTTAAATTCAGCATTTAAAATTCTGTTTGTGTTCACTTTATGGTCTCAAGTGCTGCCAAAGATAAGGCAATTCAAACTGCAAGACCTTGCAGCACTGAATTCCAAATAGAATTTCTCCTGAAAATCAGGGAATATACTAAAATTTATTGCTACATACTTGCATGCAGTTGTTAGCACACAGAATTCACATGCAGGTAGCTTAATCTAATTTAGATTGGAAAAATTATATTCTCTTGACCTAAAAATTGCCCCATAGTTTCAGCTGGATAACAAGTTTCAGTTTTCTCAGCCTAGGGTTTTGCCAGGCATTTCTGAATATGAGTTATCTTCAATCACAGAGGCATACACACTTTGTGTTAGAATTAGCTGTTTTATAATTTGGATTTCTATTTGAATACAATTAATTTTTTATTTTTGAAGACAAGAGAGTGCACAAGGCCTCCTTCTCCCAGCTTCACATACCAAGATTTGCAGAACCATTTGCAGTTTGAGGTGGCAATATAATAACGTAATGTCCTTCACTCATGAATTTAAATTGCTGAAAAGAACGCAATTTTTTATTTAGCTCATGATTTAATTATGCATCAAGAAGAGGGGAAGATGCTTAAATCCATTATGTATATGTGTATGATCTACTGCTGAACTTGAAGCCACAAAAGGATGTCTAAGGAACTTAGTTCTTACAGTATCACTATGGGTAACACTCAGGAAAGGAAACAAACTGAATGTGGGACATCACCTCTCCTGTACCATTACAACACTACTGTTCTCAGATAAATATTACGGTGTTCAACTGAAAACTGACAGGTTCTGTCATATTGCAATACCTTCCTTACCTGAGACTTGCACTGATTTCATTGTCCCCAAATCCTTAGGATCCATTTTTCCTCCTGTTCAGGCTGAGCTGCACTGAGTGCCCCACAGAGCATCTGTAGACTGCAAAATCAGGAGTGCTGCCAGCTTGTTCAACTCCTCTGTGCCAGGAGTGATCCTTCAGAGCAGCTTGAGTCAAGAATAAATAGAAAAGTTTATCTTTTGGGATGGCTACTGATACTAATTTTCAACAGAATAAGTCATAGGTAGTATAGTATCTGCTTTCAAAAAGGTGGTTTTTCACCTCCCTTTACTCCTAGAAAAGTAACTTGTATTTGATCATTGACCAGCTGCATTGCCTGCAGCAAGTCACAGCCATTCCTGGTGTCCCTGTTATTTTCATCTCCAGATTAGTGGCTGTATAATGCACTTAACAGCACCCTGATGGTCCTTTGAGACTTACCCTCAATTTCATGTTCTGTAGAAGAATCATATAATGTAACTGGGACCTCCATTCTCACCAGAAAAACATTATGAGACCAAGTGAAAATTTTTATCTATCCCATAAGCAAATGCTTATAGCAATGCTTATGCCTGAAAATAGGGAAAAAATGTCCACACTTTGGAATGTTTATATGGGGGATAAAAGAAAGGTTAGTCTCCTCGAGAACACCAGTGAAACTGAGCATCACAACTGTTTCATTCACACAGGTGTGTACAGAGGGCACACACTTCAGTAATCCATTTACATTATCTTGTACATGATACATTCATTAGTGACCACTGCTGAAGATCTATTTATTATTGTGCTGTAGAGTTGCTTTAACCTGTGAGTCTATTAATCTGTAGCTCTTCACAGTTTTTAAACTTTAGCACAGGTTTCCAAAAAGATGGGTGATGCAAGAGTATTATAAAAGAAAATAAGTATGTGTAATTTACTTCATAAAAATATGTGCTGTATTGTATCACTGAGTTTGGGAATACACTGGTATTCTACATAGTCAGAGAAATACTGTCACCTTCAGACACAAACAGTTTAGAGGGAAAAGCAGAAAACCAGAGAGAAACATTCAAGATCTCAAAATAGCACCCAGGCTGCTTTTAGTCCTGTCCACTGCTTTACACGAGTTCTGTTCTGTAACATAGAAACCATTGGTAAAATCACAAGTGTAAACCTGAATTTTATCCCAACATTGCTCTTGGCCAGCAGGCCCCATCTGTTTTTGGCAGAGACATTTGTCTGTCCCGATGCTCAGGAGCCAGTCACTTTTTATCCTGCCTGCACTTCCTGAAACATTTATAGGGTGGACATAAGTTCGGCTTGAACACTTCAGAGAGAGCTGTGGGAGCCTGTGCATTTCAGGTTTTTCCATGAATTAGCTGTGAAGCTCATGAAATTCCAATACAATCAAATAAAGAAATCAGTTTCCCTTGCTGTGCTCTTCTTTCTAACAGACATTCTTTTTACTAAGGTCAAATTGTTCTTGTAACTATGCCTTCCAGAGTTCTGCTTAGGTCCATTCAAATTCTATGAAGAGCAAAGGAGAACTGCGTTGTCCTCTGCTGCAGAGAGGATTTTATCAGGTGCTCACATGTCCTGACTATATCAGGACAATTCTGTGGAGTAAAGCAAACTTATGGGGCTTGTTTTTGTAAGGGCATTTCTCTTGACAGTCTTGTACACACAACTGCAAACAGAAGTTGGCTACACGCACTGGCTCAAAGGCCAACTCTTGTGCAGGCACTGACAAAGCTAATTAAGGAAACATTTCTCTTGTGTACACACTAGAACCAAACTGCCTTTGGGATGGAGCCAGGCACAACTCCAGGCACCAGCCATACCATTCTCTTGAGTCAAACAGCAGTGACTTCCTCAGTAATTCTGGTTTCACGTCTGTTCAGAAAAAAATTGGAATTACACAGATGTACTATTTCAAATGAGAATTTTGAACATTGCCCTCATTGTCCCTGAATAAAAGAGCAATCTGATAACAGCTGAAACTTACCCCATATTAAGCTTCTGCTAAAAATTTACATTAATACTGCTAAAAATTTACATTAATACAAATCTAAAAGGAAGGACTACTAAATAACTAAGTAAGTGCAAAATTGGGGTTACAGGACAAGCATTTTTAGTCATAGATACAGCTCTGGCAAATTCTCACAGGAATTAAAAAGCTGCATTTAACTCAGTCTCCCACCATATGAAAATAATCTTGACATAAGAAGAATCCTTCCTAAACTGACAGTGTTTTGGCAGTGGTAGTACATACTCTCCTTGGCTGTATGCAAGCACAGAGCACACAATGAGGAATCCTAGCAGAGAGTGAGTGCAGCCACACAGAACAGTGCAGGAATCAATTCCCTTCACTTTTCAATGTCCTTATTCTTACACTCTTTCCTCTCAATGAGTTGCTGGCAGGGTCACATGTTCAGCTCTTTCATAGGTATGCAGAATCCTTAACTCCCTCTGCCCCTTTCAGAGAATGACTTTCTCTCTAAGCTGAAATCTTAGTAAGCCAGGAAGATACAACAAAAGCAAGAATTATTTATGTCCTTTCAAACTGCTATTTTCAAGGTTTGGTAGTTTTTCTTAACTGTGAGAAGGCAATAAAAGTTACCTGTAATTCCAGTGTTTTAAATCAATTCCTTTCAAGTACAAATTACCAAATATAAGATAAACACCCATATAATTTCTTTCTCTGTGCTGCACAAGATGCTACAACCTTCCTTTTTTCTTGAAAAGCCTGGGTACATTCAAGAGAGAACTCAGCAGGCCTGAGGGTACCCAGACTCAGTCCATTCCTATTTAGTTACCTACCCACCTCACTACTCACCAATTCTCATCATTCTTCCTTTCCTGTGCATTCTGGGATCTTCTGAACAACTCCTAGTTCACCTTCCCACCACCATCCCATTTTCTACCTCATTTAACTCTATTATTTCAGAGACAGGTGTTCTTACTTAGGGTGTTTGTTTGCCCTCATGGTAACAACTGAGAACCTCACACTGTCCAGAGTGCTTTGACACCTCTCCAAGTTAAACTACTTAGGCAATGTTATCCTTATTTTACATAGGGAAAAATCTGAATGACATTTGAAAAGCATTTTAGAGAGTTCAGAGGTCTTAATTTTCAGACTTGTAATTAATGGAACTGGGAGCCTAAGTGATTTAATTAGTTTTGACATTGTTGCTCTAGGTTATACTGCCCAAAGAAGTTGTGTGAGAAATAAGAATGTGATCAAGCAGAGGACTGAAGCAGGATCTCACATGCTACGAAAACCCAGAATAAAATATTCAAGTTATCAGTATGAATCCAAACATACTTTATTCAAGGAACAAGATTCATGGACAGGACTTAACTCATCGTCAAGTGTCATATTTTTGATTAAGGTTCTGAATAATTATACATCTATTTCATTTAGAAATATTAGCAGAGTAGTTTAGCATTTCTGTGATAATCAGGTGTACCTGCTGACTCTGCTCTCATGCCTGTATATTCAGCAGTTTCTTCACAGATTCCTTGTACTGAGACATGTTACTCTCTGTTTCACCTTCATTTTTCAGGGCAATTACTGAGCTTCTGTAATTCTTAACCACTTCAGATGCAAGCAGCTCTTCCTTGGTTACATTACTGACATTCTCTGAGGCTTTTATTCGAAGCAGAGTATCCAGGGCATTTTTCTGAGAGCAACTGTTTTCCCAGATATATTCTTCCATGTCTTCCTCAGACTTCTCACTCTCCCACTTCTCAGTTTTCTGAAAGAAAATACACACTGTCTTAAAAACTGCTCAAGATCAAAACAAAGCCACAATAATTTGAAGAAATTTATGTCTCATACCAATTCACTTAAAAAAATTCCATTCATTGTGGAAGATATTTCCTCCTTTAAAGTACAAGGCTTGTAACTCAAGCCTGTATGAGCAGGATGAGTTTCTTTCTCTCACTCATCAGGTTCTTTATGTATCTGGCACATTTAACTGGGTAAGTCAGACTGGGAAGAAAAGCCTACAGAGTATACATAATGAGTAACAAAAAAACTTGTCAAAGCAGCAATTTTCAAGAGCCCTGAACATTCTAGTTCTGGAAGCAGCCACCCAGCTCTTATGTCCCTAGCACAGGATTTTGGTCTGCCTGCATTGGCTGCAGGAGTGTAGTGAGGCAGTGAGCACCAAGTCACCCACAACATGACTCAGAAGGAAAAGCACCACCAGCTAATCCATTTCTTCTTCCTGCAAACCAAAGTGCTCCTCAAAAGAGTCTCTATCCACAAGGGGCTAATTTTGACCTAATTAGTGCCACAAGATTAGACAGAATCACGAGCTGAACACTGATGAAAGACACCATCCCAGTGCCTGTAAATATTTGGCTTGTTCAGTTGTTCTGTATGAATTTTGCCTTTCGAAGTTTCTCTAGCATGTCTTCACAGACTGTTTAAGGAATATTTCAAGTGTTACAGCCTGCTATTTTTGTATATTTTATTTTTATTGTACTTTGGTAAATAGAGATACTTTAGTGATATATTTGTATTTTTATATATTGCAGACTGCATGTTTCTGTATTTATAGTTATTTAGTATTTTACTGATATGTCATATCTTTATATTATTTCAACTACGTAAGAATCAAAATTTGAAGTATTTTAGGTTTCTTTTGCTGATGACGGTTTTCTTACAATTGTTATACAATCATGTCTAAATAAAACTTGCATTTCTCTGGAAATAAATCCAAAGAAGCCTTTAGAGTAACGCATTTACATCCTATGGATTTTTTTCTTTTTTAAAATCACTTGCCATAAAGGGCTCTTCAGTACATTTTTAGCTATGCTATGCAGAATAAAAAAAGAAAAAACCCTTGCAATCATGGGAGTTTTGTTGCTGTTGTTTGGATTTGTTTGTGAGCTGGGTGTGTTGGTATTGGCTTTTCGTTTGTTTATTTTAAAGTATTCTGTCCCTTAACCATCAAGGCTGCTGATTAATAACCTTTAATTAAGACCCAAGATTTTTTCCCCTACAACTCCTTGTCCTTGGACCTGTCTACCTGAATTTAAAACACTTTCTCAAATGCTGTGTCCTGCACCTGGTGAATGGAGTCTCTTGTCTTTTGAATCTCTGAGCCCCAAAGTTTGGTCAGAAGCAGCGATTCCCACTGCTTCCAAGGTTCCCACTGCTTCCAAGGTTCGTATGACTGACATTAAAACCTGGGCACAATAAACCACAGAAGTCAAAGAACCTCATTGAGTTTCTAGACCAGAAAAAAGGAACAAAAGGATGTCCTGGAGCCTGTATTGCTGAAACATTAATGGAACAAGTGGGTGCAGTGAAGTGTTCCTTGTGTGTATGACAAATACCGCAATCCAAGGTGGAGATTTACAGTTTTAAATTAACAACATCATCCTGGTTTACACATCCCTTGTTTATCTGCATAATGGCTATCCAGGACATTTTTTCCCCCAAACTCCAAAAGAATTTTAAAGCAAAAGCCTCTCTCACAGGGATAGGGTTTCCCAAGAGTAAGGGAATATGGGTATCACCCTTGGTCACTTCCTGGCCCAAACTCATTGTTGAAGTTCAAACAAAAGATCACTGTGAGGCTTTTAAACACCTCTGAGTTCTAGCAGAGACAACAAGAACTAATTACAGTTATTACATTTATCTGTCCAGGAAAATCCTTCTCTGCACATAGTAACTCCCAGGATTTTGGAGATGCAGGCTGATAAACAGATGAAGATCTCCCTACTTCCTCTGAGCAGTACAAAGCAAGATTTTAAAGGAGATTGTAAAGAAACTATTAACTATTTCTTTCTTGGAATCCTTCCCAGCAGAATGATGTTGTCAAAATGAATTTTAAAATGAAGTCTGACTGCATGGTGGGAGGTGAGGGTGAAAGCAGGAAGGGATTTGGCAGTAGGGGGAGATTTCCAGATCCATTACTTTTTGCAAACTAACTGTATCAAGTGAAACTTAAATAGCTTTTCAACACAATCTATTGCAAGAGAAAAGTGAATGTAGAATTATACAGGCAATTGAAAACATCCCCTAGGTAGAATGGCATCTGTGAACTCTGAATAGTGGAAACGTTACACGTGCTGCAGTCTCAGTTTGAAGTGTTACAAATAAATTAAAGAAAATTAAAACCAAGGTCTTTATGACTCTAAATTTTCTTAACTGAATTATTTTCATCCCCTGCAAATTTAAAATGTTAGTTAATACTTCAGTCTTAAAAGTCTTAAAAATGATAATAAACTGTGAGAAGTGGAACACAAGTGTGATATTGTGTAACATTCATCTAGAATCCTCACTTGGTAGACAAGGTTAAAGATCAAGAATGTGTCTTTCTCCAGTGAATTCACTAAAAATGGTCACACATAAGACAGAATTCTCAGTATTATCCAGTTTGTCTGAAGATGCTCTCAGCTGGTAATTTCAACCTTTTTCTCTTACAAAACTTACCATAAGAATCAAAAGAAAAAAACCCTAAAGCACCAGAAAATAATTTTTCATATAAAGTCAAAGATCTAAACCTATTATTAAGGAAGCACAGAAGGGCTATTTTTTTTCAATCCCTAATGCAAATATAGAGAACTATTTTTTTAATGCCATAAACATAAGAGGATTGTTTCTAAGAAAATCTTCTATGCTACAGTTTAAGCCAGTATTTTGGAAGGTTTACAAACCTTTACAGTGCTTAATCTGAAATGCTGAAAGAATATGAGTGCTAAAATGGTAATTTAGACAGTGAAGTTGGTTTTTACATCTAAGTCATTAACACAAAGCTTCAATTTATATTATTGTACCTTTAAGAACAGAAGAAAGGAAAGCATTTGGCTGGGTTTTTTTCTGTCAGTTTAACTTGCACAGTTTTGCTGATGCAGTGATACAGAGGCTTAAAATTGTCAGTTCCCTGGAGTTTCTGTTGGGAAAAACTTTCCAACTGAAGTTTCTCTAGTGGCACACAGAAATCTTGAGGGCAATTTAAAACATGACTCATGTTAGTTAATTTTCTTGTCAATGGTTTGAACAATGAAAAAATTTAATGCTGTTTAGCAAACACCAAGTATTTTACAAGGATTTTTTTTTTTTGAAGGGAAGTCAAGTTCCAAGTCAAACGTCAAACTCTGTACAGCCTGGAATAAATGCACCTATTTCTTTGTACTGCACTGAAATAAAAGGTAATTTTAGATGTTCAGGTAAAAAATGACAGCTATGGTAACATTTTCCAAATTAGTGAGAACCTTCAAACCTAAGAGGAGTTGCCAAAACAATTATGTGCTTATCTCTGTGGATGTAACACAGTTTTGATCTGGACTATTTAGCAACTTAGAAATAGCAACAGAAAGTTGTAGAGAGGCAAAATATATTTTTAGCATATGAGATTGGATACAAAAATGTTAACTGCTTGGTGATGTGGAATAAGTTAAAGTATATTCTTCTGAATAAGCAGAACATTATTTTCTAGGACACAGCAATGGCACAGGACAGGTAGGACCTTTAGAGGGTAAAGTAAACATGAAGAGAAACTGTGAGGACTAAACATTCCAGTACAAATGTGGAACAGAAAAGGACAACAAGCAAGAGAAGAAAAAACAGAACTTTTTCAACTTTTTCAGAACAGAACTATTTCAAAAAACAATATTGCATGTAAGAGATGCTCTCATAATTAATGATTAAACTCTCTGGGTTTGTAACTAACTCGAAGAAGTTACGGTCAGCCTCTTTCAAAACTAAAGACAACACCTGATTTCTCTAGGCTGGAGTGGCTGCAAGCATTTTCTGGAAAATCCAGGCTTCTGGAAGTATCATTTGTAAGGTATTTATCTACCTCAGTTTGTTTTCTGAAGGCTGTTCAGGTAAGATTTTGATCTCATTAAGAAAGATCAGTGATATTAAAAGTCCAAGTCTTGGATGATTTTGTTCATTTTTTTAATGTCTCTGCCCCTTAAGACTTGGTTGCACTCCAACAGAGAGTTTGAAAATTAAACAGCAGCAAAAAATGTATTTATGCACCAAAAAGCAGCCTTGTTTCTCCAGAGCTTAAACACAAGGTATTGCAAAAAGCTTATTACAATCTGAAATAGTACAAAGACAATTTTTAATTCCACCTTTTGCTGCAGTGCTCATCCTTTGTGGTCACAAGAAAGAGGTACAAAAAAAGTGTAATCTTTCTCTACTACAATACAGATTTCCTGTCAGGAAACCTCTTGGATTTTAAATGTTTGTCAGAGAAAACCAATTAAATTTCACATTTACTGTGGAACTTTAGCTTTGCCTTTTCTGGTTGTCATTATGATGAGCACCTTTACAGTTGTCAAGATTCTGAGCACTGGTGAGCACATAATGAAATGGAATACATGGTTCAAAACAAAGGATATATTACAACATTTAGAGACCAGCTTCCCTTCAGTCTCAGTTTGCATTACTTAAGCCATATATAATGACACACTGAGAAAGAGGCCTGTTCTAGGTACAAAAGGACACAGTTACACCACACTTCATTGTCCTAAGAGCTCCAAGTCAGGAGAACAGAAAATCCACAGGCAAATTTTTAGTAATCTTTCAACACCCCAGCTCTGCAATGCAGAATAGAGATCTTTCACTCTCCATCATCTTGCATTTCTGTATGTGGAAACATCATGTGGGACTGGAGCAATGAAATTTAGTTACTCTGACTGCTTTTCCTTACTCGAAAATTGATTTCCTGCTTCATTTGCTTCTCATTCCTGCTTTCAATTCCTATCAGAACTGGACTTTTGAGTGATAAACTATTAATCCAGCCAAGTGTGAAGAAATCAGTCCACGATCCTTTCAACCACTCGAGGGCAGCAAACTCCTACTCTGTAAAAACCACTCGGTACCATGCAAATATATCCAGGTTTCGAGTGATGTTACAGCATTCAAGAAGTACCATCATTTGCAGCAGCAAAAACACAACTGGTTAAGCTGCTGTTTAATCTACCTAATATATCTCAGCCTTTCACTAATTAATTCAATGCAGGCACAATCACTGGGGATAATGTGAAAGGTATTATGGAAAAAGTCCAAAGATAATTAAATACATTGGTAAGAATTAAACTTAATACATCCTGAAAGCTAATAAAACACAAATATTTGATTAATAACCTGAACAACTAGTAAACAGGCGGTAAAAGATCTCCAACTATTTTAGACTAAGAAAACAAATGAACATTCTTATGCTTTAAAGATTTTTGAGATTGTCTTAACTGAAGTCGTGGCTCTGATATTGCATTTGTAACTGTAACAAAAGAATGAAGCATCACTGGCAACTAAAACATAATTACACTTGCATTTACCTTTCCTGATGTATATCTGCATATAATTTTTCCTCCTATACGTGCTTGCCAATTCACAAAATTCAGTAATCCAGATATCAACATAAAATAAAAGAATTCTGCCACATTTGGAGAGGTAGTAGGCACAAGTTACCTGGATCCTTCACTTAGCAAGAACGGAACACCGCCCTAATCTTTTTACTCAATTACATCACCCACACGCAGTAAGAGTGTGGCACTACTCTGCTGGGAATGTCATCAAATCTTACAATTAGTTCTGCAAACAGGATTGATGTTAATGTCTAAATGAAGGCCAGTCCCTGTCCATTCCCCTCCAACATCAGAGTTCATGTATATGAAAATAAACCACACATGGTTTGCTCATGGTTTACAAAATGGATCCAAACTCTCTTTCACCATGTTATTAAAAGGCATTGCCCCAATCAAGGGCAAAAAAACCATGCCACAAAACAAAACACGTCACACAAATAAAAAAACATGTCTCAGGAAATCATTAATTTTTCATGGGAATCAAAGACAATTACAACTGATTGATGAACGCATCAAATATTAACATGGAGGTTGAATGGTTAATAAAAGTGCAGGAGACTAGTGCATATTCAATACACACTGAACACTCCCATATCAATATTGCATGGCCCTGTCTGCCATCACTAATTAAAGCTGGAGCACAGGACAGCCATGGTGTTTGTCTGAAATTAATAAAGTGAGCACTGTCTAGCTCTCTTGGCATTGCTTAATACTGGAAACCACTCTGTCATTCATTTAAGATTTGTAATGCAATGTAATGCTGATGGGGGAGAAAAACATCCTTGTGTACCTGAAACCTAGAGTAAATGTTAGCTTTCACCACTAATTTAGTTTGATGCACTCTACAATTACAAATCCTTCAAGGCAACTGCCACTGAAAGGGAAATGTAACTGTTTTTAACATCAGCACTGCAGTGATCAAAATCAAGAACACTTCCGTTCATGAAAATGCTAAATATGGAGATTTAATTCAAATACTATAGAACAACTGAAATCAGTAAGTATGAGTTTTAGCAGTGAATCAGGAACAATTTCTACAAAAGAGTGGAATATGGTGATGATGAAGGCTTTCACTGTCTGTCTCAAACAATGTGACATAGCACATTTAAACAAAGTTCAGTTATCCAGGACATCATTATGGATTTTCAAAAACAATTTCATTTTGGACTGCAAACTTGTTTTCTTTAAAAAATGCCTGTAAAATTGTTGAAGGGAACCAACACAATTAACTAAAAAAAACCACAGGAGACAAGTGTGAAGAATTCACTGTGAAAGGAGCATCTGTGGTCAGAAGGTGGGGCAGATGTCCCTTTTCTAAGCAAGAGGGAGATCAGAAAAGCAGTCAGCTTGAGGCAAGATATGTGACAGACCATTTAGTAAGTAGAAAACTTTCAAATGACAGCCATGGTTTACTGCAGTCCAGCAAGAGCCCCAGAAAAGACATGCCCCAAGTAACAGACAGGAGTTTGGAATCAGGCAAAATATTATCTTGGGTGAATTTGAAGAAAAATGACTTGGAAGAGAAAAGAACTGTAAGATAATTGACTTTGAGCTATGAGAGAGAGCATGTTAGGCAGCACATGCACAACTGCTTACCCAGGATTCATGGTACAGAACTGTGAGCAGGTGTATGCCATAATCATAGTTCTGTCTTCTTAGGGGACACCTGGAAATTCAGAAACAAAGCTCATCTTTTGGAACAGAAGATCAAAACTTACCATCAAATTTCTAATTTGTAACGTAGGGAATGTTAGGAAATGAGTGGCTGATTCACATGCATTTCTGAATTACACACAACCAAGAACAGCATCATCGAGGTGTGGGTATGAAGAACACAGGAGAATGGGCAGCTGTGAGTCAGTAGGAAAATATACAATATCCAAGAATTTACAGGTCTTCAGGAAACACTAAAACTTCTTTGCCCTCTGTGCCAAAGTGGAATCCAACATATATTAAATCTGAACTCCTTTAAAACCTGATTTTAACAGTTGATAACAGGAGCAGTCCTATTTAGCCTTGTAAGTCATATTTTGGCCTTAAAAATATAATAATTCACAAAACAATAAATGGTGCTACTGGAAGACACCCAGCACTTCCTGTATGTGACCACTGCTACCAGCATTTTTGTTTCCTTCTGGAAACTCACCTGTCTGTTGTAATTGTGAGCACATCTGTCTCCTGACAGTACCGCTCTCCTACAAGTTTAATGAGCTTCTTCTTTGCATGGTCATCCAAATTCAGGTTCGAAAGTTTAACCTTCAAGTACAAGAGAGAACAACTTTAATTCCTTGGAAAATCCAATCTCTGAATTCTGAAAGCATCTGAGACAGGCACATGTTTTATCAAGAATTAGGAGAGCTATTCGGGGTGCATTTGCAGAGTGTCTTCTGTTTGTACCACATGTTGGAAGTCTTAACACAAGGCAAGAACTATGTGACTATTCACACCACACACACATGCATAATCAACACCCACACAATGCCTTACCAGTCCCAAGGCCAGTTAACATTAATGGACAGATTTGGGCAGGACCATACAGATATCCTTATTTGTGCCTCATTTTGAATTCCCTCCATTTTCCTCATTTCCTTACAACAGATCATACTTGCATGTTTTGAAAAGAAAGCCAAGCATTTAGGGTTTTGAAACAAAAAGAAATTTGTTTACCAAAAACACTACTCACTCTTAAAGTCACCACTCTTGCTTTGGGATTCCGAATTGATGTACCTGAAGAAACATAATCTACTGTTTCAATTTCAATGGGAAAATGCTGTTCACATTTCTCATCACTGTCCAGAGCACTTGGCCATTCAGTGCAGAAATCTGTATAAAAAAAAAAGAAAACACTTCAAGTAAAACCTGTCTGTTATATTTGGCTGGTTTTTTTCTTTCAAATTTATTGCAATATATGTTTTTAAAAGTTTTATAGAAACTTCATAGAAACCATATTTATAGAAACCATACTCATGTAAGTAAGAGCAGTGTTTCCGCTAGACTTGCTCCAGTATTTCAATGTCTCTCTTTGTACTGGGCTCCCCAAAACAGGATACAGTACCCCAGATGCAGTCTCACAATTGCTGGATACAGTCACAGGACGGTTAGGGTTGGAAGTGGCCGTCCTTCTGTGGGGATCCTTTACTAGATCTGGCTGCTCAAAGCCCTGTCCAACCTGACCTGGAACACTTCCAAGGATGGGGCACCCACAGCTTCTCTGTGCAAGCTTTTCCAGTGTCTCACCACCTTCATCATGAAAAATGTTCCTTTGCCTAACCTCCTCCTTAGGTTACTGGCTTGCTGGGTGGAAAGATTCTCCTGGTCTCCAGCAGATCCTGTATCTCCCCAGCAGACCCTGCTGTCACAGAGGGTTTCACATTACTAGCTTTTTGGTCATTAAATGCAGCCCACAATGGCTACTGATCAAAGCCTGGTTCAGTGACAGTCTTCTGAGAACAGACTCACATTCATCACTCACCTTCCACAGGCCACTAAACTATTGACTTGCCAGTACGAGCAAGGCCTCATGGAAAAGTTACAATTCAGCCTTACTGTTGTGCTGAAAACCCCCTAAGAGTTATCTGCTACCATGTGGGTGTCCCCATATAGCAGCAAGAAAGCAGAGAGCACCAGCCACAGCCAGACAAATAACCAGCTTCACAAGTGTCTCACCTTCATCACACACCGTTACATTTTGCATTGTCTTAAAACTTCAAGAGATGGTTTTTAAAAACAACAACAAAAAAAGAAAAAACCTCAAAACCCCCTCACCTTTAAGAGCTGCACAGTGCTTCTTAATTGCAGGAGGAGTAAGATGCAAAAAATTGGGAATCTGAAACAGACACAATAAGAGTTACCAAAATAATAGCTTTTCGTCTGATCATAAGTAAATGGGCATTACTGAAATCTTATTACATTTCTCACATTAGCTAAGGTACTACAACATGGTTAAGAAAACATTCAAATAACCAGATTCTTCTCAGCTCTGATTCAGAAAAGAACTTAAGTCTGTGACAGAAGTCACAGTCATGGTCATCCTAAAAAGTCTCCTGATATTGTTCATTATTATTTAACTTTCTATTTGTTACCACTCAGGAATTACAGAGGATTATGTGATGTAATAACAGAAAACAGTCTCCAAGCCAAATATTCCAATCAAAGCAGTGCAGCCTTAGTGGATAATAACTTTAAAAGTGACCCCCCACCCATGGCATGTGTCTTACCTTAATAAGTTCCAAGTTGCCTTCTTTGGGTGGAGGTACTCCTCTCTTCACCGGAAAACCCATTCGGATTGGGAGAGGCACAGAGGCATGTTTGAAGGCAGCTGCTGTTGGATAAACACTGCTCCAGTCCTGATCAACAGCCATCCTCTCTGTTCTGGGAGGTGCAGACTGATCAATAGGAAAGGGTACAAGTTGGATGGGAGATACAATGGTTTGTAAGGCCAAGCAGGATCAAAACGGAGATTTCAGGAATCAATTCCCACAGCTAGAAATTTCAAGACACCTTCACAGCAAATGTTAGTACTGGTCTGTAAAGGAATTTTTAAAAGAGAGTCTCTCTAATACTGGCTACATAATCTTCTATTACATTTTATTTCAGAAATGCTTAGAAAGAAGAACTTGCCATCTTCCTGCCTTAGGCAGGAGGAAGCAGAATAAAACCAGTATGGAATTGCAAACTGTTTCCTAAAGGGCCTGAGCATGTGGTGGGGGGCAAGACAATGAGTTTTAAAATTCTGGAACTCTGTAGGTGTGAAACAGCTTATAATAAAAGAACTAGATATTAATAATGCTGAAATTTCTTGCTATAGGAATTCCAGTGTAGGAAGAATGTATCAGTATATTGCAGAAATAGCTTATATCCTCCAATAATTGTCCATCATTTTAGTCAAATGCTCATAGAAAAAAACAGCAAAACAAACAAGTCACTGTTTCTTTCCCCAAAATCTTAATGTTCATTTTAGAGAGGTAAAAAGGAAATGGATATATGCAGTCAGCTGGTGTGACTGCTTTGGTGTATCATAAAATCTACTGTTGGAAGTTAAACCAAAAATTTAATGCACACCTATTTGCATTTAAAGCATCGTAACCCATATTATACAACTTCTGAAATACATTTGTGGATGAAATAAGAAAACTCTCAGTTATAAAATATCCAGGTATTAGTTTTAACTCTAATTTGCATGTGCAATTTCACTGATGCACAAGATCAGGTTTTTAAGTTAAGCCAGAAAGCAAATCCTGTAAATTCAGGCTGCAAACAGCACTGAAATGTCTGGTTTATTGGACATGCAACTTTAAGTTACTTTTCAGACCTGCACTACATGGTGTCAATGCAAGTTATCCATTAGCTTAGTGTTGTATTTTGGCTTTCTGATAACACAGACTGAAAAGAGCTGGGAGGTTATAGGAGGCAGGTGCTGCCCTGGAACAAACACAGTGGGTTGTTTCACCAGGATTTGACTGCAGAAGGGGCTCCTGGACAAAGTGGTACAACACACCTTAGAAAACTTCCCAAATACCTGAGTTAACTGCAAATTGTTTCAGTACTTACTGATCTTACAAACTGTGGTGCCCTGCCCCTTCTCCTTATTGAAGCTGAAAGAAAAAAAGAAAAAAAAATAGAAAAACATTTTTAAAATAAATTATTATGTAGTTTTGTGAGCAAAAAATGTAGCATAATCCTGTATGCTTTCTTTTTGGTCTTTGTGACAATATCCAGTAAACCTTCCCAATCTTTACATGGAAGAAGGGGAAGATCAGCTACTCACACTGCAGATTACTTACTTGTTTTGGAAAACATAAGATAAAAAAGAACTTGGAGGAGATGAGTGAAGTAGACTATTGCCTTCATCCCTGTGCTCCCTTTTCTAATTTCCCAGTCAGCTGTTCAGTCACAAATCACTCCCCACAACTTAAGAGTTACTATTTCCAAAAGGAGAATGCCATGGCTCCATCCTTTCCTTCTGACAGCTCAGCTTCACACCCTCTTCTGTGCCACTCTCCAGCTCGACTAACCTCTGCATGAACAGTCTGCACACTGGATTGTTTCTCTTCTTGAACTGGGGATGGGGAACATGTTGACCTGGCCTACTGGGCAGTCCCAGAGAACACGGAACAGAAAGTGAAAGAGTTTAATCCCTTTCAGGTCTGGTTCTAATTTATAGCCCACTGATTTCACCTGGAGCTCTGATGAGGGATCCCTAGGGATGCATGAAATCACCCAATACCACTGGATTTTCAAACTGAACTGGAAAGCTTCGCTTGCTTGTCTCCATTTCCTTCCCCTCCTCAAACTCTAACACACTTTCAAACCCCACTCGAAAAAAACACCACCAGAATAATGTGGGCTCAGACAAATGAAGGTGAACCCGACAACATTTATTTTCAAGTGTCTGGTTTGAGTTCAGAAGTTTAGTCGATTACGTATATTTAGCAAAAAGCAATGAACAGGATTTAGGAGCAGATATTTGGGTTCTTCTTTGTCTCGTTTGTATGTCTTACAACCCCATCCCATTAAAAAAAATCGGAGATTTTTTGTTTTCCTTATCTGAGGACTTCATGAGCCCGATTCTCTTCATCCTCTTCTCGCTATCAAAATCTGAAGCTGAACGGTACATCCAGGGCTCTCCAACACATAATACACAGCATTCCTTTATCCCTTGACCTGCCTTTTTCGTAGTGCTTTCACATACAGCCCCACTTCACACCAATGTTACTCTTTCTGTTATAAACACCTATAATTTTGGACCAGGACACCTTTAACTACTGCAGTGCCACCGGCCATCACTCAAAGGCGCTTTCAGGCACCTGGCGTGCTCTGGATGCCCACCGGGAAAATCCTGCCCCACAGCTCCCACCTACAATCAGACCCAGCGCGACACCAAAGGTTTCGCCGGAGTACACACCGCGTTGAAATTCCCTTTGGGAACAACCTAAAACAGGCAACGCCTCGCT
>VZRZ01002435.1:0-31135 GCA_013398175.1 Climacteris rufus
AGTGTGTGACCCTCTCTGGATGAATCTATGACCTGTGCTTTGTGCACGGGGTGGAGGGTTCATCAGCAGGCTGTTACCACGGTTCCCAGTCCAAAAGCCGTTTCCAAGAGTTCTGGATTTCTGCTCTAGCATCCCACTTGGGTGGGAAATCATTTGTAGACTCCAGCGAGGTTGTCTAGTACGTTTTATCAGTGGTTTGTTTCCAAAGTTTAAAGGTCTCTGAAAAGCCATGACAGAATTTCTGTTTGTGCTTTTTCCAGTTCTTTGGTGGATGATCTTCAGTTACACACTTGGAGGAAAATGGATAAATGAATAGATTCTGTTGTTTTAAAGAGGGTAGAGGGTTCAGGCTTCTTGATATGCATGTGGCTAAAGAGCAGAGGGAGGAAAAATTAATGTTACTGCTCAAGATGCTGCAATCTGCCTCCAAGCAGCCTGAAGTTTAAAAATTAGGAGAAATTTCATGTCTATTCACACATGAAAGAAATGTCATGTTTTCATGTATATTGAATATTGATCCAACTTCACTTTGCTTCCCTTGTGCAAAGCATAAGGAAGGATGTACAAGACATTCTCAACGGTACTAAGACTTACTTATCTTTAAGTGGCCCTAATGAAAAGTGTATTTCCTTCACTGAATACAATTATTTTGTTGAATTTTCAGTCAGTCTCCTTGTTCCCACAATAGGCCTTTTTGCTTCTTCCTATTTTGCTCCGTGTTGCTGCTAGGAAACCACTCATCTACATCTGAGGAGCACATTGAAGTGTCCCTGATACAGTATAGCTTCCATTGTATGCCAAAAGGAAGAAGTTATTAAAAGGATTCCTAAAATAAGGTCTTAAGGCTGGCAGGGATATTCAGGGTGGGGACCTCATGCCTGAGGATCTGGTACATGGAGTGGCATGACTGCTTAATGAGAAGGAATGTCTTCTGAACCAGGAGGCTCCAGCCCTTAAAGCATCTCGTTCCCAGCAGGCTCAGGGACCATAAACAAGGGATCTGCTCTTTGTGTCCTTTTTTCCTTATATTGTACATTCTCCTGTGCACAACTCCAGATGGATGCATCTTCATTGGCAGAACAATTCCTAAAGGGCACCTACGTGCCAGGAAAGGTTGTTAAATCCATTCTTCAGTGATAGTGAACAAGATATCAAAGTCAGGTGGTTGTGTAGGTTTTGTTCTTACTTGTTGATTTGGTTTGGGGGTTTTTTGCATGTTTCCCCTCTATGTCTTTATAAATAAAGGTCTCAAAGTGTGTCAACATTAGCATTTAGTTTGAATTAGGAGCATTTTTGTGAAGCAAATCTTCCATATGTCCCCAGCATGGTACCTTGGGTCAGATCTTGAGCAAGCTCAGGTGTATGAGCTGGTCTGGGCCCCAAACCAGAGGTAGTCCAGGGCTGTGCTGGTTTGCTTCAGTCATGACTTGGTGACATTCAGCTCAAAGTTCCTAAAATATATTGGGGAATGCACCCCAAATTCGTTCCAGTGTGGACATAATCTTCTTAGCAGCAGAAGTTTTCTGCTGACATTGTTGATAATGATACTATTTCCTCAGTAGGACTAATGAGACATTATTTTCCTCAAGGCCTGTTTATTTATTTGTAGTAAAAGCCCTTAAAGCCCCGTAAGCTTTGTTCTGTTTTCCAAAGTCTTCTCTGAAGAGTTTTGAGTTTGTCTGAAATGTGTTAGCAAGCCCAAAATTATTCCAAATATTGTCTTTTCCTCCCCAGTTATGATGTCACCACTGCTGTCTGACAATAGGAGAGGAAGTTAAATAAGTTTTTGAGGTGAAAAACACAGTCTGATGATGATTTCATACAAAACATCAGTGCTGGAGCCTGCACTCCCTCTCTTTTGACGCACAGTTCTATTTTGGGCAGCCTTCTGTAGCACAAAGAAAGCAAAGAGCACCAAATGGGTTTTCATCTGCACGTTAATTGTTGATGTATCTCGGTTTGGCAACTAAAGGACTAAATTGCTTTCAAAACTGTTTCTCTTCTTCATTCAACGTTGCATCTTCTCCCCCTCTGCTCAACAGCTTGCAAGTGCAACGGGCACGCGTCCGTCTGCAACACCAACACGGGGAAATGCTTCTGCACCACCAAGGGGATCAAAGGAGACGAGTGCCAGCTGTGAGTTCACTGCCCTTTGTTATTTGAATTCAAAAGGTTGTGCAGGTACCGCCTTGGAAACCCCTCCCACTTTCTAATGGTTGTGTTTATGTCTCTGCTCATTTCTTCCTCCTGACAGCTGAGTGACTGCACTGAGGGTGCACCACCCGTGCTTCCTCTGGGGAATATCATGAACAGAATCACCTGAAGAATTCCATTTTTAAAAACATTTTAAATGGGAATGTCATGAGGATGGGATGGGTGAAAAAATCCCCAACCCCCCAAACTATACATAGAATCATAGAATGGTTTGTGTTGCAAGGGACATCAAGGCTCATCCCATCCCACCCCTGCCATGGCAGGGACACCTCCCACTGTCCCAGGTGCTCCCAGCCCATCCAGCCTGGCCTGGGGCACTGCCAGGGATCCAGGGGCAGCCACAGCTTCTCTGGGCACCCTGTGCCAGGGCCTGCCCACCCTCCCAGGGAACAATTCCTTCCCAATCTCCCACCCAGCCCTGCTCTCTGGCACTGGAAGCCATTCCCTGTGTCCTGTCCCTCCATTCCCTGTCCCCAGTCCCTCTCCAGCTCTCCTGGAGCCCCTTCAGGCCCTGCCAGGGGCTCTGAGCTCTCCCTGGAGCCTTCTCTGCTCCAGTTGAGCCCCCCCAGCTCTCCCAGGCTGGCTCCAGAGCAGAGGGGCTCCAGCCCTCAGAGCATCTCTATGGCTTCCTCTGGACTCGATCCACTTTGCTTTATCCCTCAATAGTTTCTTTTTAATTGGTAGATTTTACTGTCTGTGCTCTCTGATGTTGTTCTGGGGAAGTGTAAATATATCTGAAATGAGCCTTTGACATTCAAGCTGTTTAATGGAGCAGTTTTAGAGCAACAAATTTGCTGAAGGTTTCTCTGTAACATAACAGAAATGCTTTTAGTGTAATGGTAGTGGAAATAATTTAATTCCAAATAATTTCATTGCCAGGTTTATTTTTAAAGCGTTGCTCACATGAGTAAACATTTATAGGATAGAACCTGGAATAGCCATAAATGACTGAGCTAATCCAGTTCCATGCATTGTGAAGAGCTAATAAATACCTTCCAAGTGGATGCAAAGGTTAATATCCAGAATTTTGTATTTCATTTTTACTGCATAGTTGGACTTGGACTTGCAGGGAACATGTAATTTCTTCATCAACCCAGTATAGATCAGATATTTGTCTTTAATCATGTGTTGTTATCAGCACATATTGTGTTTTGTGGTATTTAGGGGCTGGGAATAAATATAACTGCCAAAAAATCTATTTATTAAAAAATATGTATTCTCTGTAGGTGTGAAGTTGAAAACAGATATCAGGGAAATCCACTTAAAGGAACGTGCTACTGTGAGTACCCTTGGGGTTGTGTTTGGAGATAAAAAATGTGCTTGAAGTTTAAAATACCTTATTTAAAACTTGTTTTAGTTGCCTCAGCATGTGTTAAGACTATGGAGGATTAAGGGAAGGACTAGCAAATAGCTTTAAAACCCTTCACTTTTCTGAAATGTATTGTTAAAAGAGAATGAAAATGCTCTTCTTGCTAGGTCTGTCTGATGATTGGATCTTTTGAACAAAGTTTTGAATGTTGTTCACGTGACTGAGATGAAATCTGGTCTTTTGGAGAGCACTCTAGTATATTCCTAATAGGGAAAAACCAAAGAATGTCTTTAGAATTTTTATAAATGCAAAACTATCTTTATTTTAAATTCTGGTCCATGTTAGAATGGATTTCAAAATTGCCACGTTTCCTCTGAAATGAGCAGTTGGATTCCCATGCAGTTCCAGAAGATCCTTTGCCAAGATTCAGATTACCTAATGGAAACTTTCCAGCTTCTATTTGCAAATACCAGCAATCAGCCTCCTGGCAGGCATGGAGAGATGGAATCTTAAATTACATCAAGTCTCAAATAGTGGTTTTGTCCAACACAGAAATGATCAACTGTCTGGTTTTGGCTAATTTGAATTCTGCTTGTGTGGCCAAACAAGGGCACTGGTGACTTCTCATGACAATCTCTGTGCAAGAATGACCAAATTCCTTGCTGAAATGGCAGGGATGGTTAAATGGGCAAAAACTGGGGAAAGGCAAAACTTTACAACTCTTACAGGGAGAACTTTGTGCTGTCCAGATCCAGTCTTGCTTGGTTTCGTTCCTTGAAAATGTCTTGGTGCTTCATTGTAGATGGACATGAGCAGTTTGTCTGGCTTGTGTCTGTCCAATGAGTGGTCACCAGGAGGCAGTAAGAGAAAAATAGCACCTGGTGTATCAGTTCCTGTTTATTACTGATTTAAATGTGTCTGCACGGCCTCAGGAATATGTCCAAGTTGTAACAGTGTGTTTACAGCAAAGGATGCCGAGGCTGGGGAGTGCATCCCCACCACTGGAAGTCACTTATACCCAGCCTGGGCACATGGGAGCATGGAAGGACATCCAGACACACCAAAGGCTGCTCCTGGCAGGCCTGGCTGGGATGTGTCCTGGGTTCATCAACAATCAGCTGCTCTGTGGAAATTCTCCCAGGAAAATCCACTGATGGACAGACACTTACAGTGGGGGGACCATTGTCTGCTTCCAAGTGGGAATTACACAGCTCTTGAATTTTTCTGCTATTTCTTTAGATTGAAGTGGTATTGCAGGCTGGAAAAGTACATCTTTTGGCATGGTTTTTACAATATATGGGTAGGAATATTGGTTTAGGTCAAGGCTGGAGGCTGTTGCCTGGCAAATATAAGCCACCTCTCTTCCCCCTCTAGGCTGGAGTCCTGGAGATTTCTGTCCCTCGTGTGGGATCATGTGTAGGTTGGAGTAATTTGTAGCAGTGTCATGACAGCGTTGCATCCTAGATGTTCAAGAAACCCTTTGGTGACGGTATGCCATCCTTTAGAGAGGTTATTTTATTCCAGGAGATGGCTAACAGTCTCCCTGCATTCCTTACAGATACTCTTCTCATTGACTATCAGTTCACCTTCAGCCTTTCCCAGGAGGACGATCGCTATTACACAGCAATCAACTTTGTAGCAACACCTGAAGAGGTAAATTTTCTATTTTTCCTTTCAGCTCTGTCCCTGGGGTGTTTCTTTGCCTGCTCTTGGCCCTGGAGGTAATGGATTGTTACAGTTCTGTGAGTTTCCAGGTGCAGTCTCATGATGTGGAAGGTGTGTCCAGTTCCATGGAGCAAGGAGAGCTTTCTGACCTTGGCTTGGCTGTGCAGTCCCAAGTCATCACAGTAACCTTTCTTAAGGAACAACAGTTGATTCTTTCCAGTTTTTTGAACAACCTCTGAGCCATTCCAGTTTTTTAAAATCACAGAACAGTTTGGGTTGGAAGGGCCCTTAAGGGTGATTCTGTTCCAAAGCAGGGACACCTCCCACTGCCCCAGGCTGCTCCCAGCCCCATCCAGCCTGGCCTTGGGCACTGCCAGGGATCCAGGGGCAGCCACAGCCTCTCTGGGCACCCTGTGCCAGGGCCTGCCCACCGTCCCAGGGAACAATTCCTTCCCAACATCCCATTTGACCCTGCCCTCTGGCACTGGGAAGCCATTCCCCCTTGTCCAAAGTCCTTCTCCAGGTCCCTTGGAGCCCCTTCAGGCACTTTCCTTCTGCAGGCTGAAGAATCCCATCTCTCTCACGCTATCTCCAGAGCAGAGACGTTTTGCTTGTTTTCACCCCATGTTTTGTGTCTCAGTTCTTCCTGTAATATTCTATGCACATGACTTTTTTTATTCTTGCTATGTTTTCCTGGGGGAGGAGCATACTTTCAGATAATATAGTATATAGTTTTTGTCTTGATGTATTTTCTTTATATAAGTAACAAATTTCAAGATCATTTCTTGTAGTGAAGATTTCCTAGGAAGCAGTACAGTAAAATTGTGTATCCTAAAAATGGGGCTTTTTTTTTTTTTTGTTTTCTTCCTTTAGCAAAACAGAGACCTGGACATGTTCATCAATGCATCTAAAAACTTCAACCTCAATATTACTTGGTCCACAAGTTTTGCAGGTAAATTGAGGGTGATTTAAGTAACTTGGGAGCTTCTTTTAGTTACCAGTTTCTGATAAATGGAAATTCAATTGGGGAAATGTTGGGGGGAGTTTAACCTGTGTACTTTTTACGTAGTGTTCTTAAATTGTCAGCCTGAGGGGGGAGGTAAAGTGTTTAAAAAACCTATGTTTTCAACATTAGGACTGTATTTTGGAAACATTAAAGGTGCAAATTTGATTTTTAACAATGCCACATCTTGGTGCATAGTGATTTTGATAATGCAGTGCAGCTTGAAATAGTTGGTTTTGAACGAATAGTTATTTTTTTAACATTAGAATTCAGGTTGGTTTGCCCTTTTGTTTGTTATCGTAAATACACATTGAAACATCTTTTCTTGCTACTTCTTACAACAGCTGGCACACAGGCTGGAGAGGAAATTCCAGTTGTTTCCAGAACCAATATAAAAGAATACAAGGACAGTTTCTCCAATGAGAAATTTGATTTCCGCAACAACCCGAACATCACATTCTTTGTTTATGTCAGCAATTTCACCTGGCCCATCAAAATCCAGGTACGAGGTGTTAGTATATGTATAATTATTTAAAAGTGCTTTTTAAATTTTTCTGAAGCTCTGTGGCAGTTTGCTGTGTTTGGAGTTGTCCAGCCTGAACCAGCCTTGGGTAATCCTGCAGCAGACAGAGTTTGATGCTTCTGGGTAAGAGGAAGAAGGTGGGAGGCATCTTCTGTTGTTGCCTCAGCCCAGTGGGTCTGAAAATGTGCTGTGAAATAAAGTGAGACACTCCCTTCTTAACAGGGCTGTGTTTAACGAGGTGTCTGACTTTAAATGTGTAGATACTGATGTTGTAGAAAAAGACTGATAAAGCTAAAAACCAAGGCTGGAAAGAGAGGACAGAGGAAATGCTCCAGTGGGTCTTTACTGTCTTGTTCTCAAAACAAGCTCAGCTCGAGGGCCCCCCCCTCCTGCTGCTGGCCAAGGCTGGAGGTACGTGCAGCACAGGAGGCTCCTTCTTGCCCTTCATTCAGTGGAGCTGGTTGGCAGACAGTGCCCTGGGTGCCAGGCTGGCTGTGGTGATGAGGCTGCTGCTGGAGAAGCAGTGGATGAAGCTTGGTGGCCGTAAAACCAGACAGAATCGCTCTGTGATTGCACTCACAGTGACCCTGCAGCTGCTGAGGGAGGTCACAATTCAGAGGATACTTGACCACCTTCCTGCTGTGGGCTGGTCAAATATCAACTCACTGTGTGCTCAGTGTGATGTGGGTGTTCTTCGGAGAACAAAATCCTTCGAGGTCTGGAACAGAGATCATGGAATGGTTTGGGTTGGAAGGGACCTTAGAGATCATCTCATTCACCTGCTGCAATGGGCAGGGACACCTTCCACTAGCCCAGGCTGCTCCAAGTCCCTCCAACCTTGAACACTTCCAGGGATGGGGCAGCCACATATCTCAAATAAAGCTTGGTGTATTCGAATTCTGCCTTATTTCAGGATCTTGGTCAAATATGGGAACCCAAATTCTTCCATCTTCACCCTTAGTCATCCAGTTGTTATGTGAAAGCTGACACTTCACATTGATGTACTTGGTATTTCAAATGTATTGGTCATGCAAACTCACACTTCTAACAAAAATAATGCACAGGGTAATATTGAGCAAGGAAATGAGATCCACCTGGAAAAGGTCGCTAAGCTATAGTGATATTTTTCAAGGTATTTCCTGAATTTTTAGAAAAGTATTGGGTGTACTTGTGAAATGTCTTCATCACCTTCTGCTGAAGGTGGTGGGTTTTAATTACTTGGGAATCTTTGTCTTGATTGTAGACTGTATATTTGATAGGCTGGCTTTGGGCTCTTTTTAATATCACATTTGTTTTGGTAATCAGTTTGCAGCTGGAGATTTTTGCTTTATAAACTGGTAAAGTCTTAGATTATTTTCAAGTCCTAAGTTTTAGATATGGAGGAGTTGATGAACTGCAACATAAAATCTTTATGTCATTGAATGCTCAAGTAGCAAGCACTAAACCTCCTAATTTTCATGTAAGTACTACTTCTTGTAGGCAAAGTAACATCTGTGTACGAAGGTGAGCACTTGTGTAATGATTTATTTCAATATTTGAGTTTCTCTTTTATCAAACAGGAGTTAGGAATTTATTTTACAGGTTGTTTTGACTGATACTTGATTTTTCATAATCAATGCTGGACTGTACCTTACCCTGCTTTATTTCTTTGCTGTTTATTGCTGCAGAACTGTGTGTTAGGACTTTGTGGATATTTAAGAATGGTGCTGTGTCCTGTCCCTAAAGCTCTGCTGTGGTCTCCACCCAACCTGCACTTACAGTGAATTTCTCCTGCCTTTTCCTGTGCCAGTGTTGTCACTGAGCTTAAACATCCCCTCCATCTTCTTGTTTGCACTTGAACTCCTGCTTTCCCTGCATGAATTTGAACAGGTCATATTCTCTCACAGCCTTTAGTGTTTGTTTGTTGGCTTAAGCAAGACAAGCCCACATCATTGTTTCCTGTGAAATAAGTTATTCAGGTTCAGTTGCCTCATTTGTTTTCCTTCTGTGCTTCCATGGGTTTGTCTGGCTTGCACAGGTCTGGTTGTGGAGATCAGGTGTCAATATTGCTTTGTGCAGAGATGTCTCTGGGTTCTTCATGGACCTTTCTAGGTCATGGAATCACAGAATGTGTTTGGTTGGAAGGGACCTCAAAGCTCATCTCGTTCCACCCCTGCCAGGGCAGGGACAGCTCCCACTGTCCCAGGTGCTCCCAGCCCCTCCATCCTGGCCTTGGGCACTGCCAGGGATCCAGGGGCAGCCACAGCTTCTCTGGGCACCCTGTGCCAGGGCCTGCCCACCCTCCCAGGGAACAATTCCTTCCCAATATCCCACCCAGCCCTGCTCTCTGGCACTGGGAGCCATTCCCTGTGTCCTGTCCCTCCATTCCCTGTCCCCAGTCCCTCTCCAGCTCTCCTGGAGCCCCTTCAGGCCCTGCCAGGGGCTCTGAGCTCTCCCTGGAGCCTTCTCTGCTCCAGCTGAGCCCCCCCAGCTCTCCCAGGCTGGCTCCAGAGCAGAGGGGCTCCAGCCCTGGAGCAGCTCCATGGCCTCCTGGATTTGCTGAGGACAGGAATATATCAGTCACTGTCCAAATGCCATCCTTGAACTAACTTCTGTTCTCTTTAACCACTCTTATTCTTAAAATATTCTTCACCATCTTCATCTGACCCAGTAATTCCCACTATATTGATATCTATAATGAAACTTGGATTAGCTCTGTTGTACTGCCTAGGTCTATACAAGAAATTATTTTTCCAAATAGAAAATAGTGAACTGTCATAGCACAGGTTACTGTTGTCAGCTCCATTGCTGGTTTATTTCAGTTTCTCATTTACCAATTAAGTTCTTTTATTCAAAACTTGTCTTCAAACTTCGTGTACTCTAGAGATCTTGGGAGGGGGACTATTCAGATTCTCCCTCCCCCTGTAAATAGAAGTTTTAAATGTTTCATGTTTGGCTGTGCTCAGCTGGTAAACTGCTTTATCCCAGAGGATATTATTTCATGAACCATTCCTTTTGGAGATGGCATGCATGTTGTCTGCTTTCCCCGGCTCTGAATGTATCAAAACACTTGAGTTTTGTCTCCACCTTGGTTGTGTATGTCTTACAACCTCGTTCCCATTAGACACTTTGCCTTGCACCCATTTTCAGTGTCCTTATCCCTAATGAAAACTTCTAATTTAGTTTTAAGGATGCAGCTGAGTGGGTTTATCTCTTACCTCGTCTTTCAGCATCCCCTGGTTTCCTCCTGGTTTCCTTTACTTTTGTGGCTGAAACATCTCTTGCTGCTTTGTTTTCATTTGCTGAGCTCTGGCACAGCTTGACTTCTGACAGTTCTTACTTTATCTCTCTACTTCTTGCTGACTTTAAAGACACTGCTAATGAATCTTTTCCTCTCCTTAATACAAAGTCTCTAATTGATCCTCATGTCCCTTTTGAGGTTAGTTCTGAGGATGCAGCTTTCAAAGAGTTTTGCATTTTTGACCTGAGAGAAATACTTAGATGGCAGCTTTCCCATTCCTCATCTCCTTAGTCCACTTCATTTTACTGTTTGATTTCATTTCTCGTAGTTAAAGAGTGAACTTTGATTCTCTTTCAACACTTAACCTCTCTTTATCTTAATTTAATATGAATGTGCTCGTATGCACTCAATCCAAGGTAATGTTTTATCACCAGCTCTTCTTAATGTCTTTGTTACGTGCCAAAACAAAGTATAAAACAGCATAAGCTCTTATTCTTGGAGACACTCTTTTTGTGAAGAAGATTGGCAGGGATATCACATCCAGGCATCTGTGGTCCATGGGATTTCTGTTAGTTTCCTCTTCAGTACATAGCTGAAAACCAGGACTCACTGTGTCCAGGTCTTGTGCAATCTTCTGCAGTGGACTGAGCTTCCCTCAGTTGCAATCTGTGTTCTTACCTGCCCTTTCCATACATTTTCCTTATTTTCTTTCCCAGGATTTTTTTTTTTTTTTTTTTTTTGTAGTTTTGGCTCTCTTTATTTGTCTTCAATATGATAAAATAGAAGATAAATCATGGTACAGATTTTTGGGACAAAGATTTTTTTAGACAAATGCCCGGAGAAGCTGTAGTTGCTCCATCCCTGGAAGTGTTCAAGGCCAGTTGGATGCAGCTTGGAGCAGGCTGGGATAGTGGAAAGTGTCCTACCCATGGCAGGGGGTGGTTTGAGATGAGCTTTAAGATCCCTTCCAACCCACCTCATTCTCTAATTCTGTGATTTTAAGAATTCTGGCAGTCACTTGTTGACTCATCCCGTGCCACGTTCTTCTCAGGAGTAGTTTTTATTCAGACCTTTCCCTCTCTCATTTGTTTTTCCAGGGAGTTCATCCCTGATTTCACTGCAGGAAAGTTCCTGTGCTGTTTGGATCAGTCCTTCAGGGCAAACCGGCTCATTAATTAAAACTCTGTGTCGCGGTGGGGGCAGAAAGCAAACTGGTCTGTTCTCTCCGAGCCTGTCTCCTACAGTTTTCCTCATTGCAGCTCCAGTTTTAAACTGTCATGCAGATACAGAACATGTTTCAATTTTCCTTTGAAAATTAGAGTGATTTTAATAGAGTATGTTGAAGTGGGGAAAATTCTGCTCCTGCCCAGCTGCTGGAAATGATTCTGTCCTTGTGTGTGTGCGTCACCTGGCAGCTCCTGCCTGTGTTTGGCTGTTCTGGGCAGTGCAGCACGGCCAAATTGTACTTTTGGGGCTTTTTGCTTTGTTTGAATATCTTAGTAAACAGTCGTTGTCCTGGCTTGTTTTCAATTTCAATACAACAGATGTATTTAAACACGAGTGTTTGTATAAAACCCTGCAACAGAAAACTTCAGGAATGTGGTTTTTACTGCAAAGTAATTCTACAATCCACATTATTAAAAAAAATATATTAGAAACATTATCCTGAAGTCCTTGATTGAAATCTGTCTCTTATTTACTCTCTCTCCTTGCCTGTTAGAATCTGCACTTGCAAGATATAAATGCTCTGCTGTGTCCCTGCCAATGCTCAGTTCTGGCTCTTTTCCTGTCTTGCTCCACCTCTCTTCCAAACCACTTCAGTTCATTTCTTGTTTAAAGTATATTGGTTTAGGAAGTCTTTCCCTGCCTGTTAATGACTTAAAATGATTGTTCAGTATAAGAACTAAAGCAGCAAAATGCAGAAAGCCTTCAAAATACAGCAGTCCTCTTCCTAATCCCTCCTGTGTGAGCAGTTCCAAGCATGAAGGAGTTCACTGAAAGCCCTACCTTGCCAAACTTTCCTGAAAATCCAGGTAAGGTCTTGTCTGCAGCGTCTGGATATTTCCATTTTCTCTGCTTTGGGAGCTCATCTGTGTGCAGACTGTGGTCACACGGAATTTTGAAGCATTCAGCAAACTACAGCTGTTCACCTTCCTCTGTTCAGCTTTGCTCTAAATATTTCCTGTCTTCCCCCAAACTGTGAGTGCACTCTTTAGTCGTGTAAATGTAATGATAATATTTTCCCCACTGTTTTTCCTGTTTGTTTAATCTTCATTGTGAGTTTGCTTTGTTATTCTTTTCAAATTTAGCTCAAAGTAGAAAAGAGATATTGACTATAAATAATCAGCTGTACAATAGCACAGTAAGAAGCAAAGAAATTCAGTGCAGAAAGTTTCAGAGGAGTTCTCTTCATGGGTTTCAATCCACACAAAGTCAGCTTACTCTGAGGTGAAACTGCAGTTCTGGAGTTAATGGTGAGAATTGGAAACTTGTGAATGTCAGTTTTTAACGCTGTTTAAACGAGTATGTGTTTATCTGTATTTACTCATTGGGGTGAGTGAATACCTCTCCAGAGTGTAAAGGAGGTGTGAAAACTCGGTCTGCTAATACAGCAAATTCTGCCCCTTTTGAATGGCTCTAAGCTTTCTGCTCCACTGCTGGTGGTGTTTGCTACCACTCACTAAACAGAAATTGGTGCTTAGTCTTGTTTCATACCCAACCTCTTGTTCATATTCACTAACATTCTGTCCCATTTGATTTTAGATTTTTTGCTCTCACATTCAGAGCATCTTGCCTTGATCTCTACGTTTTGAGGATGTGTAAGATGTTTAGGAGCTGATTAAGGCAAAACCAGTTTGTAATTGTATCATAAACTGCAATTGCTTCCCCTCTTTGCTGCATGTTGGCTGAAGGGTTTTGATTTGAACGCGCTGCAGCGTTAATTATGAACGGAATGCTTCAGGAGACAAAAAGAGGCAAAGGAATTTCGCAGCCTTTGCACACAAAATGTATCGTTTGCAAAATCTCATTAGATACTCACTATGTATCATTTTATTGGCAATTCATCATCATGTTGGGCTTCAGAAAGTGCCCCTGTGACTGCGTGGCGTGGGGGAGGCTGCAGCAGCCTTGCACAGCTCCCGTTTGAGGAGTGTTTGGGAACCAGGGGGAAATGGCCAACTAACTCACTGCAGTTTTTGCCTTCCTCTCAGATTTCATAAAGGCTGTAATGGAAAAATAGCTAAAATTGCCTCTGCTGTCTTCAGTTTTAGTTTCTCAGACTTTTTTCTGGTTTCCTCTGCTTGATTTATTTCAGGATGGTATGTCTGTATAGTGTCCTTTAAATTTTGATTCCTTTCTACACAGATAGTTCTTGGAACGAACAGGATTGGAAGGAACCCTAAAGACCATCTGTGGATTGCTTAACTCAGTCACATCATGTGTTGTCATAATTATTGCATTCCTAACATGCTGTTTACCCTGATAGGAAGATACTCGTGAACCCACTCAAAATGTTGAATTGCTCTCTGGTTCATCCACTGAAAGGGTGAGTGGGTGAACTGAAAGGTGGAAAGAGTTCATGTCCCTTCAGTGGATTGCAGCTGGCAGAGGAGGTGCCAGGAGATCAAGTGCAGAAACTGTAACTGATGGGAGACCTGAAAACTGAGGAGAGGCTCAGACGTGCTGTAATTAACCAGTTTGTGGTGCTTTCTTTTGGTAATGATCCAGATGACTCTCACAAGTGACTGTGTTTGGACTGGCACATAGAATCCTAGAATCACAGACTGCTTTGGATGGGAAGAGACCTTAAAGACCAACTTGTTCCCCCCCTGCCAGGGCAGGGACACCTCCCACTGTCCCAGGGGCTCCCAGCCCCATCCAGCCTGGCCTTGGGCACTGCCAGGGATCCAGGGGCAGCCACAGCTTCTCTGGGCACCCTGTGCCAGGGCCTGCCCACCCTCCCAGGGAACAATTCCTTCCTTCCAACCCTGCCCTGTAGCCATTCCTTCTTGTCCTGTCCCTCCAGGCCCTGTCCCCAGTCCCTCTCCAGCTCTCTTGGAGCCTCTCTAGGCACTGGCAGGGGCTCTGAGCTCTCCCTGGAACCTTCTCCAGGTGAACATCCCCAGCTCTCCCAGCCTGTCTCCACTGGAGAAATCCAGCTGTCACAGCTCCAGCTGCTCTCTACAGATCCTTCACATGTGTTGTCCCCAGGAATGGGATGTCAGCCCTGAGCTGGAAGCCCCTTGGCTGCTGTGCTCTTTAATGAACCCCCTTCCTTCGGGGCCCTCCCCCTCTGCCTTCTCTTGCTTTTCTAACATTCCCATTGCCAGGATGACTACATCCAACTTTGGAAGGAAAATGCTCGTTTTAGTGCCCCAGTGAAGAGCTGCACTGCTGCATTGAGTGAGATACCTGATAGATGTGGGAGTGTGACTGTGCTCCCGAGAGCTTTCAGAACTCACATTTGCTTGGATTCAGCTGCCTTGTATATTAGACTTGTGACTACTGATTTTTTTAAGACCTTCTATTCTGAGTTGTTCTGAGGAAGCAGCTGAAGCTCTGTTGTTTCTCAGGCATCCAAAGACTTCTCTGCCTCTCTGCAACTCAAGGGTTTGCCATGGGATTGTGTTATAGTGGACCTGGGAGACTGTTCCCACTGGTTCCCAATGATACACTGAAAGCGGCTGTAGGGATGTGGGAGAGCAGATTCCCTTCACACTTCTTTGGCTTTGCAGAGCTGGCAATAATGCTGGAAATGCTCCTTAGCCAGGAGATATTTCCTGTGTCAGCATGTAGGGAAAGTTCAGGTGGAGCCACCTGCTGCAGGTGTTGGCTGCGCTTCGGAGTCGAGATGAAGTGTACACTAGACTGAGATTCTGAACCTGCCTATGTAAGTTGGAAATATTAGCCAAAATTTTACAAACTGCCAGAATTACATTCTTAAGAAGACTCCACAGTCCTCAGACAAAACTCTCATTCTGATCTTTATGATTTATTTCAGCGTTTCATTTTTGTGTCCTGCAGTATGTAAATAGCAAAACCCTCTGAAATTCTCATTTTTCAAAGGAAGGCTCCTTCACTAAGGCAGTTCTGGTTTAAAATTCTTCTAATGCTCTTCCCCATCATCCTGCTAGCTTTATTGGCAACATTACCCCTAAAACAAAACAGGTGGTCTGCATTAGCAAGAATCTTAATACCACTTTCAATTAAGCTTTAATTTTACTTGCCGTTCATGTTTAATGTAGTTGAGGAAGCATTTGTTTTCTGACAGAGCTCAATGATGGATGACACTTTGCTACAGCCAAGGAAAATGTTGGGGTACCCTTAGCTCCTGCCAGGTGAGGAGAAAGATGGTTACCCCAAAACAGAGCTGGAGCAACAGCAGATTTCACACTTCCATATTCCTTTTATTTTAGGCTTTCAGCCTCTTGCAGGTGGCATGAATATTGCCAGCAGCAATGCTCTCTGTGCTTCTCTCTTTGAGTTCACAGCCTGACTAAAAGGCTTTGATAATACATGGAAAAAGATTGAGCCAAGAAACCATGCACAGTTAAAAAGCAGGGCCTGAACTGTCTCTAATTCTCGGATTCCTCTCTGCAGGAAGCATTAGGTGTTTGATACAGGGCATAAATAACCCTGAGGACTGAACATGACCCATGGAGGTTTCCAGCCTTTCTCTAAATTAGTGTCATTCTCAAATCAAAAGCCACAGGTTCACTGAATGAGAGCTCTCAGTGAGGTTAAAAGGAAAGGAAAAGTGTCTTTGTTGTTGGCCAAAGATAATAAAATACATTCAGATAGGTAGTGATTGCTTTGAAAAAATAATTATGTAGGCTTGAAATGGTAGTGAGTGGTGATCTGGGCAGCTCTCCTGCCAGGTCCTTGTGTGCCTCGTGCATCTTTAATGAGGAAGAGATGTGGAGACAAAATCATCCTCAGCTCTCTGGGACCCTTTATTCCAAAAATGTTCTCTTTGCTTCTGAAAGCATCACAATGCCAAAGTTGTTTGCTAACCATGTCCCTTGCCTTTCTTAGGTATAACTGCAGGTTCTTTTGAGCCTCCTGCATCTCTCTCACCATGTGAGAGGTTTGCTTGAAACCCAACAATGAAACTTAAATCAATTTGTTAATCTGATGAAGTTTGCTGTTGGATGTAATTACTTTTGGAGACATGCAATTACATGCTGACTTTTCAGAACAGGCAAACTGACATCTTCTACTGTGGGATGGGAAGATTTAAAACAGAAAGATTAAATGGTCCTTTAAAACATGAAACAGCTGCTTGTGTTTTATCTCTTCCTGCTGCCTTATTTTTGGCATCAACTGATGACATTTTTCTACTTTTAGAAGTTTTCCCCTTTTGGATTAAATAATATTTTTGTTAGCAGCTTCTGAAATCCTTTAAAAGGAGGGTTTCTCTCAAAGGCAGTTAACCCTTGGCAGGATGTGGTGCCACTTCACATTTTACTCTATTTTACAGGAGGTTGTGGCCTCAGCAGCCCTGAAAATTGTTCATGCCAAACTTTTCCCAGGTGCTGTGTTGGGGGAGATTTTTATCAGAGATTCATGGAATGGTTTGGGTTGCAAGGGAGATGAAGGAGCACCTCATTCCAAAGCCCCTGCCCTGGCAGGGACACCTCCCACTGCCCCAGGCTGCTCCAAATCCTGTCCAGCCTGGCCTTGGGCACTGCCAGGGATCCAGGGGCAGCCACAGCTTCTCTGGGCACCCTGTGCCAGGGCCTGCCCACCCTCCCAGGGAACAATTCCTGCCCAGTATCCCACCCAGCCCTGCCCTCTGGCACTGGAAGCCATTCCCTGTGTCCTGTCCCTCCCTGCCTTGTCCCCAGTCCCTCTCCAGTTCTCCTGGAGCCCCTTTGGGCCCTGGAAGGGGCAACCATTGAAATCTTGGGATTTTGTATCTGCAGCTGGGGATTTCTTGGTATGAACTGCAGTGACTCACATAACTTTTGTGAGGTTTATTGTAGTATCTTCATACAGCACTGGAAGTCTGTCTGTGTGCCTGTTGCAAAACTTTAGCTGCATAAATAAGAAAAATTATAGGAGAACAGAGAGACACAGCCTGACATTTAGATTAAATAATACCAGGAGCATTTCTTAGGTTGTGTTTTTTTGAGATCTGACAGAAACATATGTATGGATAGCCTTACTTTTAAGGAAACTGATTTTTGTTTCTCTTCTAAAATGCAGGACTGGAAAGCATAATATATAAAAAATTGCAGAATTAATCTTCTATGGAAGCCAAGTCTGACTTAGGCATTAATTTCTCCTGGGTGAGGCCAGTGTTGGTTGCTTGAAGTTGCTGTATTTCTGTGATGAATAACTCCTGGAAACACCATAACCCACCACAGAATGTAAATGTAGACCCCAAATTCAAATATTTTTCAGAAAATGAGTGCTGTGAGCCATTGCTGGGGAGCTTTTGCAACCACCAAAAGGGTGAGAGACTTTTCTTTATACAAAAGCTTCAAGAGTCAAAGAACAGTGAGCAGAGTTAGTGAAGAGGAGAAGAGTGTGTGGGCAGTAAAAGAGAAGAAGCCACACACTGAAGTGCAGCAGTGGGTTCAGTGTGGCTGAACCCCAGGGGAAAGGGTCTCCAGCACTAAGGGGGGACCAACCCCAAGGCCTCGCTGAGCTCACAGAGCCAGAGTCCCCAGCACTCCCCTGGCAGCTCTCAGCTCACTCTGGGGGCTGCTTTTGGGAAAAAAACCATTCCTGGAGTATCCTGAAACTTCTTTTTCTCTCACTTATTTCCCTGACTTCGCATTATTAGGATTTTGACTGTTTTTCCTGTATTGGCAAATGTTGCTCAGAGTAGGGTTGGCAAGCAAGAGCTGGGGTCAGGGCAGGCTGGTCCTGTCACAGTCCTGTATAGGAATACATTTCTGGGATGACTGGGGATTTTGTAGGTTGGGGTTTTTTTCCCTGAATTGGTTCTCTTTTAAATTATTTCTCATTAGTTGTGTCATGTATATTTCTTTAAAAAATCTGTTTTGCATGCAAGATTAGCACCATCCATCTTCCCACACCTGGACCCAAAGTATCAATAAATTACATTAATATTTTTACTGAGGATTGAAGTAAATCCCATAAATTGATTTGTCACTTCAGTATTTTACTGGGAAATTCTTCATGACAAAATGGTGAATTGCATGTTCTTAGAAATCCTTTAGTGATAGACAGTGGCCACCTGGTCCTTTTAATGCAAATATAAGAGCTTATAGAGAGTTTGTTCATTTGGCCCTACCCAGCAGGGTTATTTTTTTCACATTAAGATTTCTTGAACACCAAATCACAGCCAAAGTTCTCAACAAAAAAAACTGTGGTTAGTAAAACAACCCAATTCTATGATTCTGATTTCATGGCTCTTTAAAACTGATCCGAATGCTATGTAGTTTGTTTAAACTGAGTTGGGGGTTTTTAAGTTACTGCCACTTCAGATAGTGATGTGACAGCAGGTTTGAGACAACTTGTGGCTTCAGTATTGTGTAATAATGTGAGTATGTTGTCATTCAAAGGTATTTTAGTTTGGTTATTTATATAAATATATATTTAGTTTGGGGTTGGAACTAGATGATCTTTCAGGTCCCTTCCAACCCAAACCATTCTATGATTCTGTATGTAAAATGTGTAAATATATATACACTTATTTTACTACTTTATTTTATTAAAGGTGTAAAATCCTTAGAATTTTTGTAGAGATTTTCACAGCTGGCATATTGCAGAATTTTGTGCTGCAGGTTGATAAACATGTTAAATTTCTCATCCAATATGATCTTTAGAATTCACGGCCTCCTTAGGGCAGGAGACAGAGCTTGTTTTCCCCATTAATTCCACTGCAACCCTGAGCTCTGTCTTGCGTTTATTCCACTGTTTTCTCTGGTCAGAAATGATGCAAGACAGAAGGTTTTGCCTGTTTCCATCTGTCAGCTGTTTTGAAGCCTAAAAAAATAAACTTGCAAATATGTCTTAAGCCATTTTATTCTTTTTATTCCTGATTCCCTCTTGTGTACTTACATCACCAGCTCTTTAGGAAAACAACTTTTATTCCTTTTAGGCTCAGTAGACTGTAAAGCTCATTTTTACTGGACTTTGAGGGTCTGAGTGTTTGAGGTGTTATGTGCTAAAGTTTTAATTCTTTTCATGCTGAAACTCTCCAGAAAGAGTTGGGATGCTGCCAGATGTAACTGAGCCTGCACGAAGACGGTGTCAGAGCTCTGCTCAGAAGGGAGCCAAGTAACAGGATCCTTCCCAAATGCCACAGGATCCTTCCCAAATGCCACAGGATCCTTCCCAAATGCCACAGGATCCTTCCCAAATGCATCCACACCACAGTGCCTGGGACTGGAGGAAGATGCTTGAGGACCTGGAACTGAGAGTATTGGAGAGTTTTCCTGCTTGTGACTTCCTTTCTGTCTCAAGGTTTAGGATCTTTATTTTTAACACTTTTTCCAAGTACCTCAGAGCTGCCTTGTCTCCAGAACAATTGCTGCAATCAGAGGATCACAGAATCGTTTATGTTGGAAAATCCTCTAAGATCATGAAGCCCGGCCTTTCCCCCAGCACTGCCAAGGCCACCACTGCCCCATGTCCCCAGGTGCCACATGCACAGGGCAGTGAAGTTCCTCTGGGTCATGGGGCCTCCATCCCTGCCCTGGAGCTGTGCCAGGGCTGCACAGCCCTTTCCAGAAGGAAATTCCCCAAAATCCAACGTGCCCTCCCCTGGCCCAGCCTGAGAGTGAAGTTCCTCTGGGTCATGGGGCCTCCATCCCTGCCCTGGAGCTGTGCCAGGGCTGCACAGCCCTTTCCAGAAGGAAATTCCCCAAAATCCAACGTGCCCTCCCCTGGCCCAGCCTGAGGCCGTTCCCTCTGCTCCTGTCCCTGTTCCCTGGGATAACATCCCAAAGCTCCCCCTGGCTGCCCCTCCTGGCAGGAGCTGTGCAGAGCCAGCAGGGCCCCCTGAGCCTCCTTTGCTCCAGGCTGAGCCCCCCCAGCTCCCTCAGCCCCCCCAGCCCCTTCCCAGCTCCCTCAGCCCCTTCCCAGCTCCCTCAGCCCCTTCCCAGCTCCCTCAGCCCCTTCCCAGCTCCCTCAGCCCCTTCCCAGCTCCCTCAGCCCCTTCCCAGCTCCCTCAGCCCCTTCCCAGCTCCCTCAGCCCCTTCCCAGCTCCCTCAGCCCCTTCCCAGCTCCCTCAGCCCCTTCCCAGCTCCCTCAGCCCCTTCCCAGCTCCCTCAGCCCCTTCCCAGCTCCCTCAGCCCCTTCCCAGCTCCCTCAGCCCCTTCCCAGCTCCCTCAGCCCCTTCCCAGCTCCCTCAGCCCCTTCCCAGCTCCCTCAGCCCCTTCCCAGCTCCCTCAGCCCCTTCCCAGCTCCCTCAGCCCCTTCCCAGCTCCCTCAGCCCCCCCTGGGGCTCCAGCCCCTTCCCCAGTTCCCTGCCCTGGACACCTCCAGCCCCTCAGGGGCTCTCTTGTTGTGAGTGGCCTGAAAGGAGAACTGAGAAATTCAGAGTATTCAGAGGAATTCAGTGAACTGTCACTGAGGATTCAGAAGAACTGAGTTTTTTCTGGCTCTGCCTCGGCTTTCTTGGGTTGTGTTGCTGTCATGTGGAGGTGTGCAGGGTCTGAGCTGAGTTTGCTGTTCCAATTATGGGACTTCTCAGAATTTTATTTCCTAGTGCACTTTAAATTTAGATGAGCATCACAGCTCAACCCCTGGCTGTTTATTGAACAAATACTTCTCATTTGTCAGATTTGTGTGATAATTTGTGGGATGCAGTGAAATTTGGGACCACATCTTGAGCGCTGTTTTTAACTTAGAGACAGCAGTGCCTGTGTTCGTTCTGCACAACATCAGAGAGTTCACATGGGGAGACAAAACATGTATAATTGGCATTTCTGAACCAACTGCTGACTACAGCCAATTAGCTGAGCAGTGACAATTTGTGACTACTGCAGGAAGGCAGCACCGTATTGGAATATAAATCGATTTTAATCTCGGAATAAGTTCAGAAGTGAAGCAGGTTTTATATTTGCACAGTAGCAAGTGTTTGTGCTATAAAGCTCAATGGCTCAGTTAATATTGCAGCAAGTGAGGAGTAAGTCATTAATCTCTTTCATCCTTCACACAGGAGCAGAGTGACTCGGAGTCGTAGGTGTGAAAATCAAATCTGAGTGAAGATTCTGGTTTTGCTTGTTGTAGAATGTGAATGTGAGCAGGGGAACCTCTTCAGCTGCACCAAGTTCTCTCTGATTTGGAGAGAGATGAATTTGATGGGTGAACTGTTCAGTAGATGAGGAATTGATCCAGAGGAGGCCACAGAGATGCTCCGAGGGCTGGAGCCTCTCTGCTCTGGAGGCAGAATGGGAGCTGGGGGTGATCAGCCTGGAGAAAAGAAGGCTCCAGGGAGACCTTAGAGCCCCTTCCAGTGCTTCTTCTGATGTCCAGACCTACAGCATCAGGTGTATTACAAACTCTGGGATCTCCCACCTCCAAGTCATGCTCCAGTTCAACTTGTGTGTTAGAGTTTTTCAGGTTACAATTAACTCCTGTAAGACCCTTCCTTCTCTGAAACCTATGGTTTAACTTTCTGTCTAGAGAATCTTTCCCTGTGGATCAGGTTAACATTTCTTCCTAACCTCCAAATTTGGGTGTAGTTTTGCAGTTCATTTAAAATACAGATCTGTGGTGCCTCTGAAAGAGAATGCCCTTCTGCTGCCATGGTGTGATTGGGATATGGATTCACCCAAAAGCTGCTGGATGGGGCTTGGAGCAACCTGGTCTAGTGGAAGGTGTCCCTGCCCATGGAATGAGATGGTCTTTAAGGTCCCTTTCAACCCAATCCATTCTGCACTTCTGGAGCAGCAGCTGGAAGGCCAGGTGAGATGTCCCAGGGCAGCTGCAATGGCTTTTACCCCTCTGTAGGCAATGAATGAACTTTCTAGTGCATCCATGAAACCATGGGCAAAGATGCACCATGGAAATTTAAACCATCTAAGTGTAGGGCTCTACAAATAGATGTCTTTGTGTGCCTCAGTGTTTACTGTTCTGTCATGGAACAGGTCAGGTATTCATTTTCTAGACACCTGCATTTCTAGCTGAATCACAGGTGAGGTTTCCATTGAGTGTAAAGGGCTGATAGGAACATAGCCCTGTGATCCTGGATTTGGATATCTTAATCTCTGTCTGAATCCCATAAATCACCTGCAGAGGTGAACAGTCACTTCCTTCTGGAGAGTGTTCCTTGGAACTGAGATTGCTGAGATGATTCAAGAGCCACCTGCCTGAAAAAGGCTCATCTTGTGTTGGTGCTGCATTTGCTCATCTCTCCGTGAGCAGGGTCAGCTCCAAAACCCCAGCTTCTGAAGGGTGTTTTTGAAGGGCTTTTCCCCTTCATTCCTTTGATTAGCTCTCTGCTGCCTTAACGACTTCCATGGATAATTAAAGATGTTCACAGAGCATGGGAAGCAGCAGCACATGGTAGAACTGAGACCATGTTCAGGTGGTGGAGCTGGGTTGCTGTGTTGGCTCATTCTTTTCTAAAACCTCAGTGCCAGGGCTCTTGGAGTTGGCTCACTGCTCCTCTGGAGTGGAGAGCACCAAGATCAACATGGATTTTGGCCATGTGTTTTATTAGAGCACACTGTATTTGTGTTTGAAGGAGAACTGGAACAGGGAATGATGATACTCTTGAGCGGGAGAGAAGTTCCCCTCCTCCCCCCCCCATTATTCTAGAGGGCAAAATGAATGTTTTGATGACTTTGGCATCACTCCAGAATACTTAAACCCCCTTTGTTTTACAGCAGGCCCTCTGACAAAAGCACAGGCACTCAGCATTCAGGCCACAGCGTCCTGTTAAGTGTTCTCTGTATTCTCCAAGGTCAGACTGAATCCTTGCCTCTAACCATAGGAAAGAAGAGCCAAGACAGTGGAGTTTTGGGGAAGAAATAGAGGAAGATGTGCATAGATGCCACCTGCAGTTTTTTTTGGCTTGTGGCTTTGTCTCTTTGGAAGCCTGTGGAGCTTCCATTCTTCCACTTTTTCCTGCTGCTTTTTGTTCATTAACTTTGGTGCTGTGGCTAGATTGAAATAAAAAGTAAAAAGCAGCCTGAAATATCTAAATTTCTGTGTGGTCCTGTAGACTTCCAAAACACGAGTGCTGTAGCATTCTCCCACCTGCCAGGTGAGGTTAATGGATGTAGCAGTAGGACCTTTTGATACCTTCTGAATTCACAGCAAGCCCCAAGCTCTGGGAGCCAGCTTCACATTGTGTCTTCTCTGTTGGACCCCTCTGGTTTCAGAAGTTAATTAGCCTTTTGTTTTTCTTTTTTATACAGTTCTATTCTAGGAACATGTCCTGTGCAAAATGTAATTTCCAATTTTTCTTTTTCTCATTCCTAGTATGAAGTAGGGCTGAAAAGGAAGGCAGAGAATTGGGTCACTTTATATAGTTGTTGAGAAAGATAGAAATACAACATATAAATAATGCTGAGTTGTTACTAAGGTAAAAAAAAGTTGTAGAAACACTGTTTTCTGTGATGGTTTGTGTTTTCTCAAGTGTACCAAATTATGGTATGAAATTGCCATACTTGAAATATTCTTCAGTACATTCTCAGAATCCCAGAATAGTTTGGGTGGAAAGTGACCTCAGAGCCCACCCAGTGCCACCCCTGCCCTGGCAGGGACACCTCCCACTGTCCCAGGGGCTCCAGCCTGGCCTTGGGCACTGCCAGGGATCCAGGGGCAGCCACAGCTTCTCTGGGCACCCTGTGCCAGGGCCTCCCCACCCTCCCAGGGAACAATTCCTGCCCAATATCCCACCCAGCCCTGCCCTCTGGCACTGGGAGCCATTCCCTGTGTCCTGTCCCTCCCTGCCTTGTCCCCAGTCCCTCTCCAGCTCTCCTGGAGCCCCTTCAGGCACTGGGAGATCTCCCCAGAGTCTTCTCCAGGCTGAACAACCCCAACTCTCTCATTAGCAGTTCTTCAGCTAGTTTTAATTAATCTATTACTAAAATTAATAGATACGGGGTCCTAATATTATGTTAATATTTCAATATAATATTGAAAATTATTTGTGTTCGGAGAGGGATTTGTCCTAATCCCACTGTGGTGTATAGTTTGGCTTCCTCTAAAATATCAGTAACTTCCAGCACAAGTGGAAAGAGTTATGCTGTGATGACTTGCCTGTAAATCTGTTTATTACAGTAAGTGACAGGAGTTGCTCAAATTTGGTTCTTGCTGGGTTTCACAAAAAAATAAATTCCTACATAATTTATTATTTGGTTGGGGGCTGATTTTTCTTAGTGGTATGTGAAACTCAAGTTATTTTTATTGAGTTCAGAGCACTTGTAGATCACAAGCTTAAAGGTTTAAATAATTCTAGGTATTGTTGCATGTGCAGGTTTAAGGTGAAATTAGGTCTTAGTTGACTAAGAGGTAGCTGGACCTACACTTGTACAAAATTGTTACCTCAAAATTATTTTCAGTTTTCTTTTCTCTTAAAGAACAAACTCTGGTCCTGGTATGTAATCGTCTTAATTTGTTTGTAAAAATTTCCGTCAGTCACAGGGTTTAACTCCAATATTTTGAATCTGAAATACCAGCTGTTGCTGAAATGTCAGTTGTGTTCAAATATACTTCTCCTTTGCTCATATTTTTTTTGTGGTCAAGTCATTTGCCATTAACTCCTTTGAAATGTGTGTGTACAGATTTCAAAACCAGTGCAATTTTTAGATGTTGGCTAGTTAGAGGAAGCCAGATTTTCTTCTTGGCTTCATATTTTATGCCAATCAAATGATAAAAAATGCAAAGCTCTTCATCATAATTTTTTGCCAGTCCATACAGCCAGCTATTTCTGGTTCTGTGGAAAGCAGGTGAATTTTTTTGATATTTAAAGGATGTGGCAATAGAAAAACTGGATAGGTGGTTGTGCTCTCCAGAGTACCTCTTCAGATAAGATAAACAAAAGCTTTATAATATTCTCTGGAATGAACCTAATGGAGTATCTGATGTTAGCTACCTAAGGGAACTGTGTTATTCCAAAGAATGTGGTATAAACCATCCTGGGATGACATGTATGGCTTGGGAAGAGCCTGGAAAGCTGCCCCATGGAAATTACCTGGGGATGCTGATGGACACTGGCTGGAGGTGACTCCAGGGGTGCCCAGGTGGAGGTTTAGTTGGATTTTAGAGAAAACTTCTTCCTGCCAAGGGCTGTGCAGCCCTGGCTGCCCAGGCTGGTGCTGGAGTCCCCATCCCTGGAGGGATTTAAGGCCCTGTGGATGTGGCACTTGGGCCGTGGGGCAGGGGTGGCCTTGGCAGTGCTGGGGGATGCTTGGATTTGATGGTCTCAGAGGGCTTTTCCAGCCTAAACAATCCTGGCATTCTTTGATGTCAAAGTGATGATTTGATTTTGCAGCTGAGGTTCTGCCCTGTCCCTGCAGGAGGCTTTCCAGCTCCCCAGCAAGAGCTGCTTGGAGCTGTCCTGCGGTTAAACTGCTTCATCCTTTGGTACAAAATGAGTTTTTTGAGAATGGATAAAAGAGTCTTCTACTGTCAGTTAAACTTAATTAAAAATCCAGACTGCTAAGAAATTGGTGCCATATTTTTCCTGGATCCAGAATGAACAGCCTACTTTCAACAGCTATTTCCAACCAAACTTTCAATGTAACTGAATTAATTAAGTTCTGGGAACAGATTATATTAGGGGAAATTAAGCTCTAAGTAAGCAAACCATTAACAATTATGAGACCAAATTGCCTGTGACACAGATTGGTCAGGTTTAATGGGACAAAGTGTTTTCAGCTTGTGAGGAGTAAATTGTAGAAAGAACCTGGGTTTTTTTAACCCATGTGTAAGGTGCAGGTCTTCATTTGGGCTTTGAAGGAGAAGAGCTCCAACAGATAGCGAAAAGAACCACCACTGGTAAAGCATTTGTAGGGCTTGTGTGTGAAACAAACCTAAATGTTCCTTTTCTGTTTTGTTTGGGTGTTTGGGGGTTTTTGCTAGTATTTGTTTGTTTGTTTTGTTTCCTGCAATTGTTGTCAAAAAACGAGAAGCCCTTCTCTGTAACAGTCTCATTAATCTTTCATAGCATCTCTCCTACTTTAAAATTAACAGATTCTCGTTTCTTCTAATGGGAGCAAGTTGTGCTTTCCTTCACAGAAAGTGGCCCTGATGGGTCATCCACATAGGTCTGATCATTCCTTTGTGCTTTTCATTTTCTTTTTCTCCTAAAGGATTGTTGATACATAACAAGGGCTTTATTTTGAAATGTGTCTTTCTTAGTCACTCAGCATCATGGTTATTCTCTGAAATAATAAGAAAAGTTATTATTTTTATACTGGCCATGTTACATGTTTGTATTTTGGAATGTGATACTTTAGTAAGGATTATCTTTGCCTTAAAGACATTCTAGAATAATTATGCAAATATGATACCACCTTAGGTTACCATGCACTGATTTTTTAAACAAAACGTGAAATCTTGCTCACTTTTTATAATCAGAAAACTATTGGGAAGCACTTCAGAAGGAAAAAATCAGCAAGAAACTCAGTGTTTTCTTGTCTTTTGTAGGCAAGACTATTGAGGTTGCAGCATCTGGTGTGCAGGGTTGGAGTTCCCTTTCCAGTGGTTGTGCACTGCAAAGGAACTTTCAACTTCAGAACATGTCAATATATTTATAAGAAAGCTATTTGGGGCAGCTTCTGTACCAAGTTACAATGGATATTTAAAGCAAATGTGATAATAGAAAGTGTTCCAGAGCAACAGAAATCCAAGCAGTGACTCATTTTACACATATTCCTGAATTTTGGGATGTGGCTGTCGCTGGGAGGAGGGCTTTATGTTTTTGGTAATGATACCATAAGTACTGCTTATTAAAGAAAAAAAAAAAACCAATTGATGCCTGAAGTGGATTTAATATCCATGAAAAGCTTTTGTCAGAGCAGATTTTGCTTTAGTTCTGAAATAAATTCTGTTCCTTCACGAAGGAGTTAATAGCCTGTTGTGCTGGGGTTGATAGGCAGAGGAAATAGGAAGTACCTGGAAAGAACTTCTGATTCCTAATATTGCACAAGTTGCTGTTCTCTTGGCTTGCCTCCCCTCTGCTTTGTTATTTTTACCCAGGTTTCTAATCTTCCCTCTTGCCTCTAACCACCTCCCAGTTTCCTGTTCGCCTCTTCCCTCTGCTTTTTGTCCCAAATATTCCGTTGTTTTTCCCTCCTGTGCTGCTGGATTGCAGGGAAGGGAGCTGAGATGAAAGCCATAGCTGTTTTCACAGGATCTGTCATCTTCTGTGTTTCGTGCCTCTTTGCAGCTCTTGGTGTAAGTTCTTTATTCAAGGAGATTTTGTTGTCTGGATATTGTTTGAAATACAAATGTTAAATTTTGAGTTGCTGTGTAAACAATAATTAAAGATTTTCACTTTTAATTAAAGGTTATTTGCAGCTCTGTGAAACCTCTGTTCTAAGTTTTTGAAGTAGTGTTTTATTCAATGTGCACTGAAGAATATTCCTTGGAACATGGCTGGGAGAGAGACGTTACTTGTTCAGCCTCATTTTTGGGATATATCTTTTCAAAACAATATGAAGTTACAATTTATTTTCTTTTCCTTCAGAATATTTCAGTTCTTTTTCAAAAATAGTGTTCAAAAATATGAATTGATATGAGTAAAGATATAATTCTTTGTCATTTTTAATCCTTTTTAAATATCTTGAAATATGCATTTTCTTTCCACTAAGTAACAGAAAGCATTTGCTTTTCTTTTGCAGATTGCATTCTCACAGCATAGCAACTTTATGGACCTGGTGCAGTTCTTTGTGACATTTTTCAGGTACTTTTCATTTAAGACAGCTAAATGTTACTTCTTTAGGTTGTGGACTTCACTGTTTGGGTTCTTGTTGATTTGGCTTTTTCACTTAAACATCCTGCTTACAGCACAGCCTAGGAAATGGAAATCTCCAGTCTGTTTAAAATATTTAATTAGGAAATATGTGAAGCAAATTGTCTTCCCATCTTTGCCAATGCATCTTGTCCTGTGCATGCAGGGAAAGGGAGGATGGGGCTGGGAGAGGCTTTTGGAAATGGAGAAGTTCTTTTCAGATGGTACAGAAAACATTGACTTCCCACATCATGCAGATAATGCACAACTTACTGCAGATATTCACACCTTGTCAGACACCAGTCATAAATTAGAGAAGTCATTTTGCAAGGAGTTAAGTCTGGAGTAATTTCCAACTCTTCTGGTACCACCTTTTGATTTTAAACTGAACTCTGAAAGTATGTCAAGTTAAATGCAAACATATGTTACAGAAGCCAAGTACTTCTGGTTTTCATACATTCTTGAAGTGCATTTCTTAGTGAAGAAATTAATTTCTTAAGAAACTAATTTCTTAGTGAAGTGAACTAGTGATTCTCTTGGAGTGGGAACCAACAGAAGCCATTTCAATACTTGTTTCCTCTTCTGTCCTCCTAATAATACAGCCCTACCAAAGCAGTGAAACACTTCCCGTGGCACAGCAGGCCCTCCCTGCAAAATCCAGTGTGTTGGCCTCTGTTTTAGGAACTCTTCATGCTCCAGAAGGATAAACCAATACCTGATCAATAAGTAGTCCTTCAGGAGGGATATGCATGGTGTAAACACTGCTCCAGGTCTCTCAGCCTGGTCTGAAGTAGGCAGGATTGTGCCTGGTACTAAATGAGCAGTGGGAATAATACCTTGCTTTAGATTTCATGCTAAATTAGTTAAAGCAAGAAGCTCCAGATGGATACTTCAGACAAGTGGTTTATATCATTTTTTTTTCTCATATGGAGCTTTTAGAGAGTAGAATCTGCTTTAGTACAATCCCTGGGAAACAGTAGGTGTGAACCACCACCTTCCTGCCATCAGAATGGAGTAAATGGTTACTCCTGGCTCAGACTTAATTTGCTTTGCTGAATTAATCACAGTCAACATCTTCCCTAAATATCTTTGTGGCAGGGTAATTGCTTATTAGAAGAATGAATAGAGAAGCAGTTGGTTCCTTAGTTCTTTTCTAATGGTATAGGATCAATCTGGCCTACAAAAACTGTCCATTAGTACTTTACAGACCCATCTGCATATGGGGGTTTAGCTCCTCAGTAGGAGAAATTGCTCCAGATTCATTATTCAAAGAGAATCCCACAGAAGCTGTGGCTGCCCCTGGATCCCTGGAAGTGTCCAAGGCCAGGCTGGACAGGGCTTGCAGCACCCTGGGATAGTGAAAGGTGTCCCTGCCCTTGGCAGGGGGGTGGAACTGGATGGCCTTTAAGGATCCTTCCAACCCAAATCCTTTCACAATTCCAATCCCAGTATGAAGCAGGAGATAAATGCATTATGTATCTCAATGAGCACTTGCAGCTGGAAGTACATGTCCAAAAGTTGGGCAGGTTGAAGAGTTACCAGTGATTTTCCTTTCCTGCATCACTGTTATCACATGGATCTCCTTGACAAGTAATGTTGCAATATTATTTTACATCCTAACAAGCCAGAGGAGTAAGAACGTTTGGATCTGGGAGAAGACAGTTTATTGGTGTTTTCCAATTAAGCATTTATAAGGCATTAGAAATTCTCTGATTCTTTCACTACTGCTAAGCCCCTCTCCCAGTGTTTTATTTTACAATCACTATAACTGCCTAATTAAGCAGTGTATTAGAACAGTGTGATTCATCTCACGGGACGGAGAGGAAACTGTTGCAACGTTTGCATTTTTAATGCTCGTGGGCACATTTCATAATTACTGTTGGATCCAAGGCAGACCATAAATAAATAATATGAGAGCCCCCTGTGCTGTTAATGAGGGACAGTTGGCTGAGAATTTCCTTCTAAAATAGAGGCGAGGAAAAGGCTTTGTGCAAGCCTAAAAACAGTTGGTAACGCCAACACCAAGCTCAAAAACTGAGATATGTATCAATTCCTTGGGTGTAATGGAGACATAAAGAGCTGTTGTTCTGGAAAACAGATGTTTAGAGTGACTCTCTGTTTGCACATTTAAGGGTGTTGCTTTGTTCTGCCGTTCTGCAGGAAATGCAGGAGTTGCCCAGAGCAGCTGTGGCTGCCCCATCCCTGGAGTGTTCAAGGCCAGGTTGGGCAGGGCTTGGAGCAGCCTGGGACAGTGGGAGGTGTCCCTGTCCATGCTATGGGGACTGGAACAAGAGAATTTTTAAGATCCCTTCCAACCCAGACCATTCTGTGATTCTGCGAATTTGGGAAATCTTTCTGAGCTGGGGATCCTGTGGCACATTTCCATATTCTAGGAGCCACTTCCTGCACTGGGTTGTAACCCCATCCTGGCTGTGCCCTTTGCTGTGCAGCTCAGGCAGCAGCTGTGCCTTGAGCTGTGTGGAGAAGCTGGGAGGGGTGCAGGGAGTCCTCGGTTTCCTTGCTGACACTTGTGATGCTGCAGTCAAGGCAGATTGCCCCAGGCCAGCACTGCTGGGTTCTGGGGTATCCCAGGCGCTGCCTGGGAGCTGCACAGTGCATGGCAAAGCAGCAATGTGGCCCTGCAATACCGGCAGTGCAGAGCAGGGGGGATCACCATTGCGTGTGCTGGCTGCCTGCGGTGCTCAGAGCGTTGTGCCTCACCTGTAGAGGGGCTCTTGGACCCTTGCAACTCCTTCTGGATTTGGAGTTCAGCACCAAGGCAGGCAGGGGGCTGGGTGTTACCCTTCGTTTGTACCACGTTAATGTTTTATTTTAAGCTAAGAAAATGTCAGTGGATAAAGGCTGGGTAGAACGGTGAAGTTCCAGGGTCATTAATATTGCATTATAATCAGAGCCAGAAGAGAAATATATTCCAACCATTTTTAACCTTTGCAAACCTATTGAATTGCAAGTAAGCTGGGTTTTCTCTTTCTTCCTCTCTGCTTTTTGTAACACAGTTCTTTAATTTACAGATTGTGTAGTTGTCTTTCAGCACATAGTTTGAGCTATTTTGGCAATTTCTAGTGAACATTTTTTATTCATATCTGTGCTTCCTTATCTTCCAAAAAATCTGTCTGCCAGCACACCTATCACAGGTATTTATTACCAGTGTACCTTTACGTACAGAAGATGTAAAAATATTTGTGGCCTTGTAAGCACATATTACTGCCCAGTAATCTAAATCTAACTTTCCCTTTCCCTTTCCCTTTCCCTTTCCCTTTCCCTTTCCCTTTCCCTTTCCCTTTCGATTT
>VZRZ01002435.1:32602-44986 GCA_013398175.1 Climacteris rufus
CCTCCAGCCCCTTCCCAGCTCCCTGAGCCCCTTCCCAGCTCCTTCCCAGCCCCTCCAGCCCCTCCCCAGCTCCCTGAGCCCCTCCAGCCCCTCCCCAGCTCCCTCAGCTCTCCTCAGCAGATGAATTGTCCTGGTTTGAGCAGGGATGGAGTTCCTTTCTTCTCAGGAGCTGTTCCAGTGCTGTGTTCAGTGTGAGAACATTGTTGATAATACACTGATGGTTTGGGCTTTGCTAAGTTGTGTTTATAGGAAGTTTGTTGGGGTTTTTTGTTTCTCTTGCTCTGCCAGGGAGAATTTACTCAAACTGGAGGGATCATGGCTGGGACAGGTGACCCAAACTGGCCAAAGGGATATTCCACACCACAGAAAACCATGCCCAGTGTATGAACTGGGGGAGTTACCTGGAAGGGGGGTCTGGCATTGGCCAGCAGGTGGTGAGCAATTATATTGTGCATCACTTGTTTGGTTGGGTTTTTTTCTTTCTCTTATTGTTATTAGCCATTGTTACTGTATTTTGCTTTGTTTTTAATTATTAAATTGTTCTCTCAACCTACAACTTTTACTTTTGATTCTCCTCCCCATTCCACCAGGATGGGGGAGAAGAGAAGGGGCTTGAGCTGCTTAATTTCCTTGCTTAACCCACGTCCTCTGTGCTCCAAACCCTTCTCCTCCACAACTGAGGTGAGTTGTGGCTTGTTGAGCCTTGTGCCATCTTCAGCAGAAATAGGAGGTCAGGCATCTGTCTCAGTGGGCTGCAGGCAGCAGTTTGGCAAGGCCCAACCATGCAAACCACGTGTGCATAATGGACTTGTTCCAATTATTTCAAGGTTTAATGCATTGAGTGCTTTAAAATGTATCCTGTAACTCCCCAGCATATTAAAATTTACTTGTAAATAGCACTTAAATAGCTTCCAATTCATCAAAATAATTTGTGCTGTGTTTCTACTAATCATGGCAGTGCTTTCTGAAAGTATTAAGTGACCTGTATGTGTTAAAGCATCTTAGCAGTGAGGCTCCTGTACATTTAGATGTTTAAAGCTGCCATTTTTTACTGGCAATTCTGATGTGGATAAACATTTCATGAGAGTTTAATAATTGGGCCCTAATACACCAGATGGATTTTCTTCTCCCCTCCTGAGAATGCATCATAGTAAAGTGCTGCTGGAGTTTTCCAGACGGTTACAAATGGAAGTGGACTTGTTTGGAAAGCTGCAAGGATACTGCGAGTGGAGAGAATATTCTCTCTGTGGTGAAAAGGAGTTTAAAGTCCAGAATAAAACCAGTGTGTGTGGGTTCAGATTTTGTGTCAGTGTGGGAATGCCCTGTGGTATAATGAGCACTGAAGGCTGATCAGCTCAGGTTTCATGTATGTGTTGAGGCCAGCTGAGGAGATTATTTATAACCACATCGCTCATTTATTGTACTTGAATCATCTAATGAATAATTAAGAATGAATTAATAAAGCTATTTGCCCAATAGAATATTGTCCATGAAATGTAAGTGTATCTCCTCTCTGCATTGCAATATTTATGCTGTGTAAGCATAAGTTTATAACTGTATAGGCCAGTGGAAGCTCTGGTTGGTAGAACCTGACTCAAATGGAGTCAGGTTCAAATTTCCCTGGGATGAAAAGCTCTCCAGGGGTGTTAGATGGCTCTTGATGGTTCCTTTTCCTTGCAGTCTGGGTTCACACCTGAATTTGCTGGTTTCCTCTTTTTCTGTTGGAAAAATTGAACTGGTCTCAAATTGGATTTGTCACAGGCCACAGGAAAATGGAAATCCAACAGCTGATGGAATCACAGGATAGTTTGGGTTCGAAGGGAACTTGCAGAGTCCCTCCCTTGTTTCACCCCCCGCCAGGGCAGGGACACCTCCCACTGTCCCAGGTTGCTCAGAGCTCCATCCAGCCTGGCCTTGGGCACTGCCAGGGATCCAGGGGCAGCCACAGCTTCTCTGGGCACCCTGTGCCAGGGCTCCCCACCCTCCCAGGGAACAATTCCTTCCCAGTTTCCCACCTAACGCATTTGCCCTTGTCCTGGCCCCCCAGGCTCTTTCTGAAGTCCCTCTCCAACTTTTCTTGGAGCCCCTTTAGGCACTGGAGAGGGCTCTGAGGTCTCCCTGGAGCCATTTGAGATGGGGGAAGCTGTGGAGAGAAGACTTGGGTGAAGAATGGATTTCTGGGATGAAGGAAGCTCTTGGTAGGATGTTATTTTTGGAGAAGAAAGAAAAGAAGACAAAGCAAGTCCTGTAGTGAAGTTTTATTTTTAAAGTCCTTAGTAAGCAGGTGGATTTTCATGACTGGCAGAGATGTGTGTGAAGCTGTTGAGGAGGAAGCAGGGCAGAGCACAGAGTTTGGCCAGGACACTGGCAACCCTTGGCTCTCCCTCCAGATCATTTCCCAACACGTCTCTCTCTCCATGCAACTGTTCTTTCTGCTGGTTCCACATCTACAAAGTTGCTTTCCCAGAGAAATTATGGAAAAAAAGCTTCTTTAAAGCTACTGATGCTCACATCAGGCCTTTTTACTTATTTCAGACTGGTTTAACTGAGTAAACCCAACAGACAGACCTTGACTTCCCTCTACCCCTGGGGCTCTTCCAGCAAGTGATGGACTGCAGCAAGCTCTGACTTTTATTTCTCTCAGAATGCTTCCAAGGGATGTTACTTCAAGGGGGAAAATTTATTTCCTTAGTGATTTTGTAGCTTTTGTGGTTATTTGCTGCCTCCTTGTGACAATACAAAGATCTATGGTGCTGTTCCTCTGAAATACAGGGTACTGTGGTGAGTGTTTTAGGAGGAGTTTTTATTAGTCTTTAATTGTTAATTCCTGTCTGTGTTTTCTCAAGAAGGTCTTGGCTGTGGTGCCAGAAATGGGCAGGAAAGAGAAACCCATGAAAGATTCTGGGACATACAGACTTGTGCAGTGTAGCATTTTGGAAAGGGGATTTAGTGTAAGGATAGAGGTGATCCTCTTAGGTCTCCACTCCAGCTTTCTTCTCCAAGGGAGTAAATTTTATGGAGGGAGGCTCTGTAAATGTGGCATGGGGGGACATGGTTTAGTGGTGGCCTTGGCAGTGCTGAGTTTCTGTTGGACTTGATGAATTTAAAGGTCTTCTCCAACGTAAATGAGTCTGAGAGTCTGTGAAGTCAACCCGCAATAAGAGGTCCTACAGTTTTCATCTTGCTGAGGTCACTTTTTCCCTGTACAGAGGCCATCCCTATAGCAATGAAGCATGTTTTGATGTGCATCCTCCGTTTGGTGTGTGTGTTGCTGGAGCTGTCTGATAGATCCCTGTGTATCGTGTAAGGCTCGAGGCCTCACTGACTTTGCTGGCTGTGGCTGGCACAACACTCCCCTGACCTTCTGATAAACTCCTCCTGGAGAAACTCCTCTGAAATGGGAAATTTAACAGAGATGCAGAAGATAAATGGCATTTTTGTCATTGGCAGCATTTTTCCTCTGCCCTTTGGACTCCCTTTTGTTTTCCCAAATAAAGGTGTGTTGAGGAGGTGGACATGGATAAGCTGTGGCAGAAGCTGATGTTGCACATAAACTTCATCTAAAATCATAGAAGCATGGAATGGTTTGGCTTGGAAGGGACATTACAGATCATCCAGGTCCATGGCAGGGACACCTCCCACTGTCCCAGGGGCTCCAAACCCCGTCCAGCCTGGCCTGGGACACTGCCAGGGATCCAGGGGCAGCCACAGCTTCTCTGGGCACCCTGTGCCAGGGCCTGCCCACCCTCCCAGGGAACAATTCCTGCCCAACATCCCATCCAGCCCTGCCCTCTGACAGTTTAAATGCTTTCCCCTGAGATGAAGCTTCTTGCTGGAGTCATGGGGTGAAGACAATTGTCTGGCAGGTGTTGGCTTTGGCAGCCTGTCCTGGGCACTTCTGCAGATGTTTTAAATATATTTCTTGTCTGTGATTAAATTTTATGTGGAGCCAGGATCACTTTCCCCTGCTGCCTTGAAAATTTTGTTTTATTTCTACCTTCCATTTGTGTAATGATGTTAAAACATTACTGAAAACAAAGCAGACCAAAGATTTATCTCATGGCTGGGCCGTGCTGGGTTTGCAAGGATACAATTTGGATTTTTGCTCTTCAGGGAGCAATTTTAGATTTATTGAAGGAAAACGGAGCTTAAAAGAAAAAAAAGTGCTTAGCAAAGCCATTAAGAGTGGTGGCATTAGTGCTGTGGGAAGCTAACAGGAATTTAACACCCTGTCCCTGGCAGTGCCCAAGGCCAGGCTGGACAGGGCTGGGAGCTCCCTGGGACAGTGGGAGGTGTCCCTGCCAAGGCTGGGGTGGGGCTGGATGGGCTCTAAGGTCCCTTCTAAATCCACCCATTCTGTGATTCTGTGAATGCAAAGACAAATGTGGGTGCTCAAAATTTTTTCAAGTCCTTCATTCAGTTGTGCCCATGCAAGCGTGGAATAAGTGAAAATCCATGTAGTACAGGAGTGACCTTGTCCTGGAGAGAAATACTGTGCCATGTCCAGGGGCCATGGGCTGTCTGCTGTAGGAAATAGCAAGCTGATGTTATGAAATCCTCAGTCATGGATGATGCATGTTTGCTTCTGTCCTGCAAGGATGGACTTGATCTTTAGGGGTTCTGTCAAACTCAAGATGTTCTATGATTCTTTAACACAATAGCAATTAAAGATTTAAAGTATGTACCTTTTAGTTGCTGGAGGCACATTGGTTTTTTACTGCGAAACTCAGTAGTAATCCAGTACCTTTGAAAAAAGAAAAGAGCCATTAAAGTGCTTGTCTAAACTATTTGTGTTTGCAGAAACATGGCCAGGATTTTACAGTGCAACAATGTCAGATTTTAATATTTAGAGAAAATGTGGGTGAAGTGATTTGGAATACATACCTGCTAAAATGAACAAGATCGAACAAATCTCTCCATGCTCCTTCATGAAATTTATAAAGAAACAGGCACTGCAGGAGTCTTTAAAAACTGTGCAGGTGTTTTAATGCTGCAGTCTAGAATCCCACTCTGGTTTGGGTCCCAAGGAACCTCACAGTTCATCTCATTCCAGCCCTTGCCGTGGGCAGGGACACCTTCCACTGGACCAGTTTGTTCTGGGCCCCATCCAGCCTGGCCTTGGAAACCTCCAGGGCTGTGCTGTGCCAGAGCCATGCAGATACACCAAGTGCCAATTTTTTGATTATCATATGCTATGTGAGAGTAAATCATATTTCTGCACATATCTAAGCCTGAAAAATGTAACCCCATCGCCACCTGGCTGCCCTTGGGCGCTCTGTGCCCAGTCCTTGGAGTTTTCACAACATGTACTCTGTGGATAGTGGTGTGTCAGGAGGAATAGTCTCCTCACCTTTTGCATTGCTCAGGGAATGGTTCCTGCTGTCTATCCTGGTTTTTAACTACAGGTATTTCCAAATCATAGCATCACAGAATCATTTAGGTTGGAAAAGCCCTCTGAGATCGAGTCCAAGCATCCCCCAGCCCTGCCAAGGCCACCCCTGCCCCGTGTCCCCAGGTGCCACATCCACAGGGCTTTGAAACCCCTCCAGGGATGGGGACTCTGCCCCTGCCCCTGCCCTGGGCAGCTGTGCTGGGGCTGGACAGCCTTTCCAGGAAGGAGTTTCCCAATACCCAACCTGGATCTCCCCTGGCACAACTGGAAACCGTTTCCTCTCACCCTGTTCCTTGTTCCCTGGGAGCAGAACCTGACCCCCACCTGGCTGCACCCTCCTTTCAGGGAGAGCAGGAATGTTTTTGTAGTCCTTTGCAAAGTCCCTCATCAGGAGAAATCCCTGTGGGAGTGCCCAGAGCCCAGCAGTCAGTGTCGATGCTGCACTTGAGCAGATAAGTCATCTGTTCTGGTTAATCTTCCTTTCAATGGAAACTTTCCTTTAAAGTGTCTTTCAATATATGTCAGAATGTGGGGAGAGGTTTGGGATGTTTTCTGTAACCCATCAGTCCAGTCCCTGAGGAAAGAGGCTTCCACTGGGGTTCAGATTTTAATCTTATCTTGTGTGCCTTGAAGTTGCTTATTAGGGATTCAGAGTGATAAGATCATACCTGTCAATACTGACAGATTATTATTATATTGTTGTTGTTATTATTGCTTTTTGATAAATCTGCTTCCTTGCATTTTCCCTAGAAGTTGACAAATCCATTCCTCCTTTCTCCCCCTCTTTTGACTGAAGAAAACCAATATAGATTTGGGGAAATCAAGAAATGCCTGTAGTTCTGCAACAGCCTGTTTAAAAGAATTCAGCTACTCTACACTGTAACTTATTTTTGTAATTTGGAAAAGAAATAATTAATAATCAATTTTCTCTGCTTCTTTCAAGGCTTTTCTTTTTGGGGGTTGTCCTCTCACTGGAAGTATCACCAGAGATAGGCAATAGTAACTTTTCCAATCTGATTAAATCTTTCAGCCTCACTGTTGTGATTGGGAAAATTGGGGAATAACATGTAAGGAAGTCAGGTAGGGAACTTTGGAACGACAGATTTCCCTGAAAATAACTGTGTCATTCCTCACCAGATATCACGAGCACTGAGGTGTGCTGGATTATATTTCATCAATGTCTCTCTAATTATTATATGAACTTCTCATCTAATTTTCCATTTCCTAGAGTTTTTTCAGCTGCTGACCAAGGCAATAAAATATTTTTCTCTTTTTTTTTTTCCTTTGCAGTTGTTTTCTGTCTTTGCTCCTGGTGGCAGCTGTGGTTTGGAAGATCAAGCAGAGCTGCTGGGCATCGCGCCGGAGAGAGGTGGGAAGGATAAAATGCTGCTCTTCAAATGACTTTTTGATAGTTGTTCTCTCGAATATTTATTCACATATGCATCACATTAACCTTCAGTTAAGGCTAAGCTAATTCAGTTAATGCTGCTGTTTAGGGCTTTAGTGTATTTTTTATTACAGTTTCAGTGACAAATTATGTTATTTTAGTATCCTGATGCTGCAGTTTCTGTGAAGCACCAAAAAAAATAGGGGTGAATATCCTGAACACCCAGAACTTCTAATTCTGGACAGCGTAAGTACAAAACCACAGAAGTTAGAAGATTCTTTACCTCTGTTTCAAAATAGGAAACAGAAAATAGAAACATTAGCTCTTGGTTTAATATGTTTAAAAAAAAGTCAAATCCCCTTTTTCAAATGAAACCTTACTCAGATATTTTGGGTGGTTGTTTTTTTTCCCCCCTGGAACTTTAGGAGCACAAGAAGAAGGTGGGGAAGCCACCCAGGATTTGGAAAGCTGTAGTTTACTACTTTAAAAAGCAAAATTTAGAGGCAAAGCTTTTTCCTCTTCACCTACCCATGGTCCAGACCAGCTTCACAACTTCCTGTGTTTGCAGCATGTACATAAATCTGTGCTTTACACCCCCAGAATCTGGTTCCTCCTTGTTTATCCCTGATTTTTTTTCACTACCTTTTTTCCTTGCTTCTCAATGGAAGCTGATTTCCTGTTCCATCCAAAGCACTCAGGGTGACTGAGGTGGGGTGGCCAGTTGTTCTGTCACACAGAATGTGTCCTTAGTCCTCATTTTCCAGCACAAATGCTGAAATACATGTGCTGTGTTTGTAGAGAAGGTCTGTGTGCTGCAGGCTACTGACCACACATTCCTTGGGTTTTCTTGCTGTGCTAATGCTAAAAGCATGGGAGGACAGCCCTGTTTAATGTACAGGTGTCAGGGCTTGGGCTGGACTGCACCTGGAATTATTTTGAGGAGCTTTGTCTTGTGTCAATCTATTTATTTCTATGCAAAATTGGAGAAGCCAGGCATCATTTGAGTGATTCCATGTGCACTTTCTGTGTAAAATTGTCTCTATGTCATCACCTGAGGCCAGATTCCCTAAGGAATGAGGTGTTTTTCTCCCCTGCTTTGGGATTTTCAGGTGAAATCTGCCCTTTCCCATGGTTTTCCTCCCAGCTGTCCTGCTGGGATGAAGCTCTTGGCAGCTGCAGACACCCAGCTCTGTCACTGTTCTGTTCAAGAGTAGTTTGTTCCCACATAGGAGTTGATCAAGAGGATTTGGGGGGTTAATTTTTAGTGTTGGAATTCTTCACAAGTGCCTTTTTCCTGCATACCTTCAAAACTCTATAGCTGGTAGTACTTTGCAGTGCAGTGGTGTGAATAATATGAATTTATTCCATCTGAGGAGTTCCTCTCTGGTAATAAAGCAGGAGGATGTCTGATAACTCTTCTCCTCTTCTTCCTCTTTCTGCTTCAGATGTTTCTGCTTTTACTGGTGAACTTGCTGCATGGTATAATAATTTCTTTTCAAATAGATAACCCTTAATCTTGGAAATAATGGAAGTCTTTGAGGTTTTCTGTATTCTCTGAAGGTAGATAAATTTTTACTAGGGCAGTTGGTTTTTTCCTGCTTGCTTTCTTGGCAAGAAACTAAGCTGGAGTCAGCATAACATTCCCTGTGGCTCCTGGGGTTAAATGTTATCTAGGAATGTATGAGGAATATAGACTGAGAAGTAAATACCATGCTTTGGAGCTCAGTAAAAGTATTTGAGCAGTGGCCTAAGTGAGAAATGTGCCTATAAATTAAGTTAGTTACAGTCTGATGCATGTTTTAAGGAAAAAAATACTGAAGTACTTAGCAACATACTGGCGTGTTTCAGTCTAAATTCAATTTACATGTGTGGCTGTTTGACAGGCAGTTCATCAGGGTGGTGTTTTCCAGGAACATTCGTGTTTTTTGCTGTTATTTATCTTGCTCCTTCTTTTTATCTAGTGACTTTATCTTGTAGTTCACAGATCTCTGCTGTACCGTTCCTTTTCTGTTAGAAATACTTGTAGATCTTGAGGAAACAGTTTTACATCTTTGTTGTGCCATGATTACATATATTAATAAAGACTGTCTCCAGAAACAAAAGTCCACCCAAAAAATTGTTATCTAAGATGATTTTGTAGCTTGCAGGTGGAGGTTTTTTGTACAGATTCTCAATAAACCCAAGCAAAGCTCTCTTTAGGAGTTAAAAATAATGATCAGTGCCCCATCCCTGGAAGTGTTGAAGGCCAGGTTGGGTGGGGCTTGGTGCAACCTGCTCTAGTGGAAGTGTCCCTGTGTCCCTGTCCATGGCAGGGGTTGGAACTAGGAGATCTTCTAACTCAGACTGTTCCTGAGTCTATGAAATGCTGCAGCTCTGAAGGAAGATCTTTCACTGGTTTGGGCTGTATTTTTAGCAGTAGTCAAGTTACAGTAACCTGTGTACCTGTACATGTGTAGTAATGCTGTGCTTGTTCTCTAATCTTAACTCAGAAGTGAGTAAAATATGATGCAACGTGCAGGTAATTCCCAGCTATCCATCACTTCTGCTTCCAGCAGAAGCATTGCAAGTGCCCAGCTTCTTATCACAGTGCAGAGTGAAAAGCTGATTGCTGAGGCAATGTGCAGGGCAGAAAAGAGAGTGTGTTGACAGGTTTAGTAGTCAGAATTATTCAGCCAGGATGGCTTGGAAAATGTGCTGGGAGAAGTTGTACAACTGTGCTTGGTGTGGTTGGTTAATGGAACAGAGCAGCATCTTTTGGTTAGAACCAAGTTTACTTTGCTCCTTATAGAGAAGGCAGCATGCTACAAATCCAGAATCTCCATCAGGATCTTGTAAAATATGTGAGATTCTCCTGACTTCTTTCCTTTTCTGTAGTTCATGCAAACCTCTCTGCCCAGCTCCTTGCATGTGTCTGTGCTGATGCTCCTCAGCCTCCTGGCTGAAGGGTCTGTTGGGTGTGCAGACAGGGCATAGCCTATGTGTAGTTGTAGGAAAATGAGTTTGGAACACTGAGTGAAAGTTCAGGCCTTGCAGAGTATAAAACGTGTCCTGAAGTAAAAATGGGAATGGTTTGTGTCATATCAGGCATGCAGGAGATGGGATTGTAAACTGTGTGTTTATTCCCTTGCCACTGAGCCCCACGTTTGAGTATCTTCAGACATCTTAAAAAGGGAAAATAGAAATAAAAAGGCAGCTTTTATAGGAAGCTTAGGATGAGGTGAATGACATTAGGAGATAGGGATAGGAAATGTTTCTGTCTTGTCTGTAGAAAATGACATGTTAACGGCATCAAGGAGGTAATGGAGGATAATGCACAAAGTACAAGCGTGACGTTAGAATTTTAATACCCTCATCTGCTGTCAGGAATCTTCTGTGCTATTGTTCTATTTTTGCATCCAAATCCTCTTCACCCTCAGTCTGCTCTGTCTCCTTCACTTGGAGCAAGGACCAGCTTCTCTTAACTTTGCCAGCAAAGGGGTTGTGGCTGACCCAGGCTGGTGAGGGTTGCTGGATTGCTCCCTGGGCCTCTTTGGGATGTGGTGGGAGTATCAATACTAAACATCTACAGAGATAACTAAATTTGGGTGTCTAGAGCGCAATTTCACTCTTAACAGACTCAACATGGTCTGTATTTTGCCTCCTTTCTTGCCAATACTATCCAGGACTGAATGTTTTTACTCTGCGAGTCACCAGTTTATTCAGGAAGGAGTTTGTGTATTGATTTACTGCAGGAATTACCCTTCTCCTTCCTGACCTCCCTGCTGAAACCTTCTTCCCTCCCAAGTGTATTCAAAACTTAGTGGTGCTTCTGTTTCCACTGGCACCCTCTGCTGTAACATCCATGCACACAGAATATCACATAGGCAGGCAGATTTCTGGTTTTTTTACAGCAAAGATACTCCAAAGAGGTGTGTGCTGTGGATTATTTATTGCTGTGCATTCATTTTCTTCCCCTTCCTGCTCTCACCTGTTAGTATTTCATTCATCTGTCTTCTCTCTTAGGCTGTGATTTAGGGCATTCTTGGTCAAATAAGCTTTAGATTTGGAATATTTTCAAGCTGTAACTGTTAATCAGGATCTTTGTCGTTGTTTGGAGTCTCCAGTGGTGTTTTGGACCAGGATCTGCTCCAAAGAATCTGGTATCAAACTAATGCAGTAATATTAAAAGGTCTGGCAACAAATGTCCCTAGATTTGGGCAGTTCCAGGTGCTTTGGAGGGTTTACTGGTGAATTCTTCATTCCCAGCAGTCATTTGCCACAGAGACCTTCTTGTTTCATGGAACTGACAGCACTATTTGGTGTCTGCCAACAAGAAGAAAAGATTAGCTTGGTTTTGGGGTGGTTTGTAGAGAAAATATGAATTGGAGGAGTGAGAAATCACAGCCAGCAAGTGACTGAGGTGGTTATCTTACATAGTGGGCACACTAATTTCTCTCATTACAATGGGTAACATAAGCCTGAGTATCTATTTTTATGCAATTAAGGTGGATTTACTTCCCAAACCAGCTGTTCCCAGGACAATAGATGGAAGTGATGGTGGCCATGGTGTTTTAATAACTGCATGTAAATGTCCATCTCCTGCCTTTATGAGTAGTAAAATAAGAGCACAGTGGTACTAATAGGTGTTACCAGTTAGTGGAGTACTGTGTCCACACTGCCCTCAGCAATGTTTTGGGTGTTGCAGATGGTGGAGAGAAACACTGCAAGATTCATTTGTTATCTGGAAGGTAAGCAAGAGTTTAAAGCATCACAGATTCCTCATTTTCTCCAAGGAAGAACATGTTGAGGTTTGATGATGCGAATCAATGGCTGTGGGAAGGAATCACAGAAGATTCATGAAGGGATGAGGATCTTCTAAAGGATCAGCCAAAAGCTTAAACAGCATGTCCCTGCCCATGGCAGGGCTTGGAGCCAGATGGACTTTAGGTTCTTTCCAAACCAAATCGGTCTGTAACACCCAATGTCTGCAACTGGGGGTAAAAAAAAATCAAAAACTGTTTTTCTCCTCTTTTTGATGGTGAGAGTGGCAATGCCAACGATTTCTGGTTTTAGAAACCTGACTCTCAGAACCAGAGTGCTTTTGGAAGGACCTTTTCTAGGTCAGTCACATGGTGCAATTCAGTGATTCGCAGTAAGCAGGAGGTCGGATCAAATAATCGTAGCTTTCTGCTCTCCCTAAATTTAAAATCCATGAATGGGAACCAACTCATAGTGCCAGGAGGCTTTTTCCAAAATACAAACACTGCATGTGCTCTGCAGTGATCCATGGGGCTTTGGTCACCAACTGAAGGAAATTGTAGCAGAAATAAGAGATGCCCTGAAGAGGAAAAACATCCCAAAATACTGGTGTTGACAAGAGATTCCAGCTTAGTGGGGAAGTTTTTGTTGGAACGTGCTCCTGTCACTGCTGTGGCCAGTGGAGCTCTCCTCAGGGTGGCTCACAGCTGGGCAGGGGGGCTCACAGCTGGGCAGGGGAGCTGGGCAGGGGGGCTCACAGCTGGGCAGGGAGGTCACAGCTGGGCAGGGGGGCTCACAGCTGGGCAGGGGAGCTGGGCAGGGGAGCTGGGCAGGGGGCTCACAGCTGGGCAGGGGAGCTGGGCAGGGG
>VZRZ01002435.1:46125-73581 GCA_013398175.1 Climacteris rufus
GGCTCACAGCTGGGCAGGGGGCTCACAGCTGGACAGGGGGCTCACAGCTGGGCAGGGGGCTCACAGCTGGGCACTGCAGCTGGGCAGCTTTAGCTGGGCAGGGGAGCTTTGCTCTGTGCTCAGGAGCCGGGGTGGGGCCCCAGCCACGGGCACGGCGCTGCCAGGAGGCTGAGCTCTCCCTACAGAGTCCCTGCTGGGCTGGCACCAGAGAGTTAACTTGGGTTTATATCCCAACAAAGAACTGCTGGGAGCTTGAGCAAAGGTGAAGCTGGAGCACCAAACCAGATGAAGCTCGAGTGTCCCTGGGATGCCAGCCCCTTGGATCCAGCCCTTCTGTTCGGCAGGGGGTGGGACTGGGATGGTCTTTTAGGTCCCTTCCAACCCAAACCCTTCCGTGATTCTGTGATTCAAGTCCAGCTTTAGGAGAGTTCAGTGTTGTTTTAAAAAAGCCAACAGCTGCAGTATATTGAAGCTGTTCTTGTTTCAGTCTCCAAGGTCTCTTTCTGATGGTAGGCATCATCTGCACAGGTATCTAATTTAGCTCTTTGGAAAAATCAGACAGAGAAAGAGTGTTGTGTAATTATTCCAGAAGAGCTTTACTCAATCAAAGCTGCATTGTGCTATTGTATAATTATCAGGTATAGGTGTATATTTTAGTCTGCATGGACTAGATCTTTCTGGTCTTTTAAAAAGAAATTATCTTCTTCTTATTATTAAAGGTCAGGATTTCTATGCCCTCCTACTGGGCATGATTATGATGAATAACTTACTTATCTTAATCAGCCCTGAATTAAATATCTTCTGTCATTTCAGCATGAGGCAACTTCCCAGCAGCTTTGCTGTCTGGTCTGTTATAGTTTTGAAGTGTAGAAGTGCCTGTTGTGAAGCATTTGAACATTAATTCTCTCCTCCTTTCTCATTCAACCTAGCCTGCAAAGTCAGTTACAAAACTAATCAGCTAACATTAATATGTGCACTCCTCTAGGGGCTTAAAAACTTAATTTTCAGTGATGATGAAGGCATCAAAGAAAATTGTTTGTTTGTTGACTTACATGGTAGTTAGTGTAATTGTAGTTAAATGCTTTAAATCAGTTCTGAGACATTGTGGCTCATCTTCATGTAATATTTATGGCTTGTATGTTTATTTTTTGCTGATGCCCATTTTTATTTTGGAAGGTAACTCCGTTGTCTTCTCCCCTTCCCCCTAAGACCACCAAGTTACAATAACAGAAGCAAATGTTTCTACAGCAGAATCTGTGTGTTACTTCCAAGTAATGTGCAGTGATTCCCCTATGGAGCCAGGCTGGGAGAGCTGGGATTGTTCAGCCTGGAGAGGAGAAGGCTCCAGGGAGAGCTCAGAGCCCCTGGCAGGGCCTGAAGGGGCTCCAGGAGAGCTGGAGAGGGACTGGGGACAGGGAATGGAGGGACAGGACACAGGGAATGGCTTCCCACTGCCAGAGGGCAGGGCTGGGTGGGATACTGGGCAGGAATTGTTCCCTGGGAGGGTGGGCAGGCCCTGGCACAGGGTGCCCAGAGAAGCTGTGGCTGCCCCTGGATCCCTGGCAGTGCCCAAGGCCAGGTTGGACAGGGCTGGGAGCCCCTGGGGCAGTGGGAGGTGTCCCTGCCCATGTCAGGGGCTTTGGAATGAGATGGTCTTTATGGTGTCTTCCAACCCAAACCATTCTGGGATTCCCTGGGGCCTGAGCTCCTGTTGGAGCTGGCCCTGCAGCCGTGCAGATCTGCTGAGCTGCCACTGCCCCCAGCGTGGAACCTTCTCCAGAGCTCCTTGGGAACCCTGTGAGAGGGGTGTCCCCTTCCCCTGGTCAGCAGCAGCCTGCAAGCTGCATTTTTGGGAGATGTCATTGCAGGTGAGTTCTGGGAATGTGTCCTCCTCACTAAGTTAATCATGCCTGAAAATAGAGTGTTGATAGTGTATGTGCATATGGAAATAGTTATTTGTGCACAAATGGGATGTGATGCCTGCTGAATTCAAATGGAGCCCTTGAAACAAAAAGATTTGCAGGAATAAGCTCAAAATACCAGTCTAAACAATCCCAATTAACTCAGCCTTTACTTGCAGGTATTCCATACCTCTAATCATCTGTATCTTCCTCATCTTTCTCCCTTTCCTGTGACACTGGAGCTGAGACTTGTGTAGACTCGCTGTAGTTTGTGAGAGCTCTGGGTTTTGGGCCAAAGGACCAGTTTGTCTCTGCAGTACTGGCAGGGATGTGAACACACAGCTGATTTCAGAGTCTCCTGGGTTTAAAGCTGGCTATGGACAGCATGGAGAACACAGCATGTGGTTCTGCTTGTTCATAACAGAGTGGAGCTTGACTTTTTCCATGGTGGTACAGAACCACAGGATCAGAGACCCAGCTCAGCAGGAGCTTGGTCATAACTGTACATTTGAGGCACCATCTGAAATTCATTGCTACCTCGAAGGTTATGAATATTATATATATGCTACCTCAAAGGTTATAATATGAATATTCAAGGATGACCTCTAATAGTACTTGTATCATCAGGATGAGAGGAAATGGCCTCAAGCTGTGCCAGGGGAGGTTTAGGTTCAATATAAGGCAAAATTTGTTCACAAAAAGGGCTGTCCAGTCCTGGCACAGCTGCCCAGGGTGGTGGTGGAGTCCCCATCCCTGGAGGGATTTAAAAGCCACGTGGCTGTGACACTTGGGAACATGGGTTGCTGATGGCCTTGGCAGTGTTGGGTTAGTGCTTGGACTCAGTGGTCTTAGAGCATTTTCCAGCCTTAATAATTCTGTGATTCTGTCAAAGCAAAGGAACGTGCAGCTTGCTCTGTTGAAATGTCTTCAGCAAATGTTCTTCAAACCAAATGTGTCTACTCAGAATGCTCAGAGTAGCTATACTTCTAAAAAGAGCAACCTGTGGGTCCAGAAATCTGAGTTTCAGAAATACCTTGAAAAATTAGAGCTACAAATTTCCTGGGGAGAAAAACCCCTGTTGATCAGACTCATTATTGCTCTTTTCTGGCTCCCCTTGTTGAAGTTTACCTCCTTTGACTGTGGGCTGGTGTGATGGTACCAGATATCCCTGCTGCAGCCTGACATGAATGCATCCTGGCTGCTGGAATTTCCTGCCCTTCCTGTGGGATCCTGCTTGCTTTGCTTTTACTCTGCCTGAAAATGAAAGCTCATTCATGTCTGCTGCTCACTTAACATGCACATGGTTTTAGAATCATGGAATGATGTAATAGTTTGACTTGTAAGGGACCTTAAAGCTCATCTTGTTCCACCCCTGCCAGGGCAGGGACACCTCCCACTGTCCCAGGGGCTCCCAGCCCCTCCAGCCTGGCCTTGGGCACTGCCAGGGATCCAGGGGCAGCCACAGCTTCTCTGGGCACCCTGTGCAAATACTTCACTGCTGTCCTCCTTGAGTTCCTGCTGTTTTCCTTCCTGGTGTGTTTTCCTTCTTAAAAAAAAATATATATTGAGACAAACTGCTCATGTAAATATTGGAGTTCATTACAAGTTCTAGATTGCTGTTTCAATAAGCTTTTTTTTAAAGCCATTCTTCATAAGAAGCAAATAAAACCCAGAAAGTGTGGCTTTCTTCTGGCAAAATCACCATTATTTCATGGCTGCAAATCCCCGAGCGCCATCCCCAGAGCTCTGTGCCCGTGGCACAGTCCCTGCAGGGGCAGTTGCTGAGCTGGGTGGCAGCAGGATGGTTGGAGGGAGCCTGCTGGCTGCTTTATGGTGGGAATAAAATGTCAAGGCTTCTGTTGTGAGGAGCCACGGCCTGGGTTGTGTTAGTCAGTTAAGGCTGTAACCTGAGCAGCTGTTTGTCCTCTGTGTCACAGCCTGTGCCACTGACTGGCAAGGCTTTCCTCACTTCCTCGGGGCTTTCTCCCATCACTAACACACTCTTCATTTTAGTTTGGCCATTACTCAACGTGTGTGAAGTAAAAAACTTCCTGGTAGAAATCACTTTATTTGAAGGGTTCCAGGCCAGGCTGGCTGGGGCTGGGAGCAACCTGCTGTGGTAGAAGGTGTCCCCATGGCAGGGGTGGAACAGCATGGGCTTTGAGGTCCCTTCCAACCCAAACCATTCCATGATTCTGTGATATGGAAAAGAAATCAAACTCCATGCAAATGAAAGTTGTGCACATTCTCACCGTTTGCAGTTATTTAAATATTAAAAGCCAGAGGTGTATTCCAGGACAGGCTTTTTGATGTGATTTCTTTGTAAGCCTGTCAAACGTTTTGCCTTTAAAATCCGCTTCAGGCCTAAGTGATTTAAAATATTCCCAGGTTGTCCTATTAATCATGTCATCTGGAAACCAAAGGTTGGCTTTAAAGAGTATTGAGGTTCATTATTTGAAATCTCAGAAAGCCCATCATTAGGAGTGAGGAAAAGGCAGGTTCTGGGGTATCTGGATGTTAACTGCTGCTGACTTGTAAAGCCATGCTAAGCTTCTTAACTTTGGAAAAGTCACAATTTATCCCTTACATAATCATAAAATCTTTAATTAAAATTTTGACACACCAAACAAATATTGTAGCATAAATATGTGTCCAGGTTAAACAGGCATGGTGCAAGCCTTAGGAGAGAGAGTGACGTTCAAGTTACAGAACAATTATTTCTCAAATTAATTCTTGATTTTTAGGGGGAACTTTGTAACATGACTTGTGCTACACCAGAAGCTGGTGTGAGGAAAAGGATGTTCCCCTAGACATTTGCTACTTTAATTGCGTCCTGGAGCTCTGGTTTCACCTGGTTTGGGCACTGTTATGCTCAGGTGAGACCCCCCTGCAGAGCTGCCCCAGCCCTGGGGACACAGCAGGAGCACCTGGAGCTGCTGGAGAGAGCCCAGAGGAGCCCCGGAGCTGCCCCAGGGCTGGAGCCCCTCTGCTCTGGAGCCAGCCTGGGAGAGCTGGGGGGGCTCAGCTGGAGCAGAGAAGGCTCCAGGGAGAGCTCAGAGCCCCTGGCAGGGCCTGAAGGGGCTCCAGGAGAGCTGGAGAGGGACTGGGGACAAGGCAGGGAGGGACAGGACACAGGGAATGGCTTCCCATTGGAAAAGGGGAGATTTGGGTGGGATATTGGGAAGGAATTCCTGGCTGTGAGGGTGGGCAGGCCCTGGCACAGGGTGCCCAGAGAAGCTGTGGCTGCCCCTGGATCCCTGGCAGTGCCCAAGGCCAGGCTGGAGGGGCTGGGAGCAGCCTGGGACAGTGGGAGGTGTGGGAGGTGTCCTTGCCCATGGCAGGGGTGGCCCTGGATGATCTCTGAGGTCCCTTCAATTCCAAACCAGTCCATCATTCTATATTCTCAAAGCTGCTTCTGACTTCAGTAAGAGTGGTGTTGCCAAATTGCACATTTTCTTTAGTAAAATAACTTCCTTTGAAGAACTAATAGCTTTTAGTTTGTCAGTCTCTTGGACATCTTCATCAGTACAGCTTGTTCATTGATTTTATAGCCATTAAACAAAGCACTGTGCCATAGCTGAAGGGGACAATTACAGGAACAACAAGCAGCAATCTGTTTCACACTTGCTTTCGTCTGCAATCTGCTGCTGTGCTTTAAATACCCGAGCACTCGTCGTGTCCTCTTGCCCAAGTGTGAGCTGCTCACCAGTTTGCTTACGAACGCTCCGCTTTGCTGCATTTCTTAGGTTTTTGTTTTGTGACAGTATCTACAATCTGCTCAAAATGCCTTTTTTTTTCCTTTTTTTCTTTCAAAAATTAAGGAAAACTTAGTCCCCTGCCTTTTATGGCAGTAAAATTGTATAGTTTTTTTAATTAGACTAAGAAGCATAGAAGCTTATGTGCCCCCCAAGCTTATCTGCATTGACCTCATCGTGCCTTGCCTCTACCCCCAAATTACACAGACAGTCCTCTAGTTTTCTGCACCAAAAAGTCTCAAAATTATAGGTGATTTGGCAAAGAAAAGACCATAAAAGGTTCCCAGAGGGTCGTGATTGGTAGCACAAGGTGGAGTTGGAATCCTGTCACTCGTGGTGTCCCCCAAGGGCCCAGAGCTGTTTGCCTTGCTCTCAGTGGCCTGGGCAGGGCTCAGCAGTTCCCTGGCACAGCCTGTTCCGTGCTCCAGCCGGGCACTGGGCTGGGGGGCCGTGCTGCCCTTCAGAGGGACCTGGCCAGGCAGGAGGGGGGCAGAGGAGCCTTGGGACATTCAGCAGGGGCAGATGTGGCCGGGCAGGAACAGCCAGCAGGTCCTGCTGGACAGCCAGCTGTGTCCCCGGGCCAGCAGCGTGTCCTGGGGGCCGGGACGGCCAAAGGGATCCCGGGAAGCGTCGGGAAGAGCTTTGCCAGCAGGTCAGGGATCGGACCCTGCCCCTCTGTTCGGCCCTGGAACTGCAGTGCTGTGTCTTGTTCTGGGCTTCTCAGGACAGGAGGGACACGGAGCTCCTGGAGTAGGTCCAGGGGAGGCTGCAGAGATGATGGAGGGACCGGAGCATCTCCTACAAGGAAAGGCTGAGGGAGCTGGGGCTGTTCAGCCTGGAGAGGGGATCTCATCCCTGTTTGTTAATGCTGCAGGGAGGGCTCAGAGCATGGACCAGGCTCTGCTCCGGGGGCCCAGCAGCAGGACAGGAGGAACAGGCAGCTGCTGATGCCCAGGAAGGGGGTGGAACTGGATGATCCTTAAGGTCCCTTCCAACTCAAACCATTCTGGGATTCTGTGATTCTATGAATTAGTTCTGTTCAAACAATGTTGCTGGATAATGGCACCTTCCTTTCACCTGCTGCTGTGCTGGATGGGGGATATTCAGAGCACAATGCATATTGTTGTGTTTTGTTCAGCATTTTTTGGGTGCTGTAAATGATCAGTTCAGGCTTGGAGTGTCAGATGGACCAGAATTAATGGGAAAATGCAGCTGGTAATGGTGGGAATTCTAGAGAGCATTTGGTGGTGCCTCAGTCTAGCTTAAAAGTGGAGGATAAGTGGTATTGCTGTAATAAGTAGTGATGGTGAATGAGCACAACTGTAAGAAGGGTTTGGGCAGTTGCTGCACTTCAGGGTGAGACCACTTGTTTTGCATGTTCTGTACAAAGTGTTTGCCTCTTCCCTTATTAAACAGAGGCATCAAGTCTGAGCAGACCCCCTGCTTCAGGGAATTCTGCCTTCTGCCTCCCCTTCCAGGTTGTGTTGAGATTGGAGCCTAAAAGAAGTGTGTCCATAGCTCAGATAAAATTGAAGTGCTGTTTTCCAGCCCAGCTGTGTAGAAAGTCTCTATTTTTTGTGTGTTAACAAAGGGGAAGCTGCATCATAATGCTTAAAAGTGCTTAAGAGCACAATAAAAAGATGTCTTGTGTCATGAGGGCTTGGGGGGGATTTACCCAGGAAAATGATTTTTATTTTAATAAAACATTTTGTAACAAGAACGTGTTTGCCATTTGATATATTTGCTGTATTCAGCAAGGAAACAATAAAAGAAGATTATTCAATAGAAGCCTGACAGCATTTTGCTGGTGCTGTTATAAAAAATAGCAACTTCATTCTTACAGTAGTTCCTGCTGCTAGTTTAATTTTAAAAATGATTCCCACAAATCCTATGGAGTGGGAATCAGACAGGTGATGACAAACAACAGCTTAAAAAGTAAATAACCGGTTTATGGAGACTCAGATTGTTTTCCCTCCCAGACCTGTCAGGCTCACATTGTGCATTCAGATTTACTTCCAATAACTTGTTAAATTGTAGTAATGCAAATATTTACCACTGTCTGTATTCTTAGGCTCGTTAAAACCCCCGGAGGTTATTTTTCCATATTAATTGATATCCCTTGGCATTGGGCAAAACCTTTTGGATGCATTTGTCTTTCATGTTTGTGTGGGAACAATGGGATGCTAATCCTTTTCTGTTTGTGAAACCAGCAACTGCTGCGGGAGATGCAACAGATGGCGAGCCGGCCCTTCGCCTCCATCAACGTTGCCTTAGAAACAGACGAGGAGCCACCAGATCTCATCGGAGGGAGCATAAAGGTGAGGGGGAGCTGGGCTGTGGGATGGGCTCATCCTGATTAACTGTGGATGTTTGACACGAGAACCCCAAATCCTCTCATCTTCTCTATTCCTGCAAGGAACTGTAAGTCCTGGAGGTGCCGTTCTAATTTGCTTTTGTCCCTTCAGATACTCGCTTATAACTGCTGGGCTGGTTCAGATTAAAGTTACAGCGGTGTTGGGTTTGCCTTGTTAGTTTTTATGTTTTGTAATAGACCAGTTTTACACCAGAGAACGTTGGGCTGGAAATAGTTGTAGGTGCTGCAAATAGAAACCCTTTCTTGGTGATATCTCAAAACAAACAGGAATATAATCGTGTATGTGTACTGTAACAGTGTTAGCATATTTCTGATTAAAAATATATATTGTGAGATATCTTGTGATGGGCAAATAGGAGTATGGAGAAATCATTGTTGTACACCAAGCTGGCATATTCTTACACACAATATGTTGAATTTATAGGAAGAGCATTTTTAAAAGGTGACTAATGAATTCAAGGATCTTTTTGATGTGATGCTTTGACCAGCATAGACTTTCATACAAAAGGAAAAAAATTAAGAACCTGAGAACACCAGTTCTTTTTCTTTCTTGTCTAAGGTAGCTGGATTGTTTTCTTTTATTTAGAGTTAAGTTTTTTGGAAGTCTTCCTTATTAGGCCTTAAGGTTAAGGAAGGTAGATTAGATTAGATACTGGGGAGGAAATTCTTCCCTGTGAGGGTGGTGAGACTGTGCCACAGGGTGCCCAGAGAAGCTGCCCCTGGATCCCTGGCAGTGTCCCAGGCCAGGTTGGACAGGGCTGGGAGCAGCCTGGGACAGTGGGAGGTGTCCCTGCCCATGGCAGGGGTGGGTGGACCAAAATGGACTTTAAGGTCCCTTCCAACCCATTCTGTGTTTCTATGATTGGTCTGTTTTCTAAGTTTCTCACATTTTCTTACTGTAACAAGAGAACTAATTCTGCTTTCTTTAAAAAATGTGTATATTTTAGTGATTGTAAAGCTCCTGAAAACAGTCTGACCCCAGAACTTCTGTTTGCAGAGTAATAATGTTTAAGTCTTGGACTAATGATCAGGAAATGCCACCATGAAGGTTGCCTGTATGGCTTTAGCTCTTCCTTATTTATGTGTAAATGTGGTCAGTCCTGGCAAGCTGTGATACTTTCCCACGTGATTGGTGTCCTGCACCATGTTCTGGGTGGATATTGTGTAGAAGCAGCTTTTCAATATATTGAATCACAGAATAATTAAGGTTGGAAAAGCCCTCTAAGACCATTGAGTCCAACCATCCCCCAGCACTGCCAAGGCCCCCAGTGCCACATCCACAGGGCTCTGAAATCCCTGCAGGGACAGGGACTCCCCCTGTCCTGGGCAGCTGTGCCAGGGCTGGACAGCCCTTTCTGTGATGACATTTTCCCTGATTTCCAATCTAAACATCTCTGGTGCAGCATTAGGCTGTTTCCTCTCATCCTGTCTTGTCCCTGGTTTGGAGCACAGTGAAAGTAAAGTAAAATTTGCAAAGGTCCTCATTAATTTGGGTAATTGAGTATCTGGACCTGTCCTTGGACACTCTGACTGGTTCTCCCCCCCAGTGACTTTCTTTTGACTTCAGATTCTCAGATTTTCTGATTTTTTTTATAATTTCCCTGCTTCTATCATGAGGCTGGTGCTGGGAGTCATTACCTTTAATAGCTCACCAAGACTTGGGAATCCACACTTGCAAAATTGGATTGTCACTCACCAAATTAGACTGAATCTTGATTTCATTGCTCATCAAAAAAGCTGTGGGATGCTTATGGCTGTTGCCATCGGGCTGGAGGCAGATCTGGGAGGATGTAGCCTGGCTGCTTGATGGTTTTGGGCTGCAGTCTGTCTGTCTGGGGACTTCCCTTCATCTTTTTCTGTCTTCTGGAAGTAAACTAGCTAAAAACACCTCTCCTGTGGGATCCAGAGCTCTCCTAAACTTTGTGATCTCTGACAAGTTGTCTGCACTCAAACTACAGAGATCTCTTCAGTTCTGATGAGTGTGTTACTTGTCCTCTTGTTCTGCTGCCATCATCCTCCTTATGGCACTTGTTTGGCCTCCTTGGGTTACTCTGGGCTGGATGGAGAAGCTGGTTTGAAACATGATAAGTAAGACTGTGGAGAAATACCCTATTTTAGACCCAGAAATCATTACCAAATGGTAATTGCCCACTCTGCTGATAACTCATATACAGATTTCTTAATCAATTTTGAGCACAAATGAGATGCTGTGGTTTATGCAAATGGCACAAACCTGATACAGTAACCTGGAGCCAAGTAGATGAATGTGGACCTGGAATGTTGTGCCAACAGGTAACTTCATAAAATCATAGAGTCTGTGTTTTGGGTTGGAAGGGAACTTAGAGATCATCCTGTTCCAACTCCCTGCCATCATCTGCTGGCAGATCTGCCTGCAGAACGAGGATGCCTGTACATGATGAGGAGAGTCACTGTTGTGGGCTTGGATTATTTTCTTCAGTCACTAAATTTTTTGGGGTTTATACAGATTTTTTTCTCATCTTGGAGAACTTGGGTAGGGAATAAAAGTAGTCATAAAAGGCTGGAGTGTCTCAGGAAAGGAGAGGAGGCTCGGGAGGGTTGCAGGTTGGAAGCAGCGTGGAGAATGATGCTTCTGAGGTAGGTTGGTTCCTGCATGGAAATGAGCATCTGTGGGGTGGGGTGGTTTCATGCCAGCCAGCAGCTTGGGTTTTTCACCTCATCCCTTTTACACCTGCATGGGAAAAAGCTCTTAGCAGGAGGGAGCTGGAGGAGGATGGTCTGGGATGATACAGAATTGGACAACTGCATTTTCCTTTGTGGTTGCTTTGTGGTTTGGCTGTTCTTTAACTTTTAACCAAGAAAAGAGGAAAATGTTCCTGCATTGTTGGATGTTGTAACTGCCCTCCAGTTCATCCGCCATCCACTACTGCAAAATTTGAGTCTTCATTTTAATGCAAGAAACCCAGACTTGCAGTTTCATGAATTCACTGATGGTTTTCTTTCCCCATGGGAATCAAAGCTGTTGGTTAATGACAAGTTGATTTGAAGGTTACAAAGGAGAAGTGGAAAATGGGATGTCTTGTCTGCAAGAGATTAATTTCCTTTTCCATTGTCCATAGCCAGTTGGCAGCCAGTGTCAAGCTAGTTCCATCCTAAGCTAATGTTTTCCAGCTGGACAGTATTAGAGCTGTGTTTTCAATTAGTATTTTTCCTGGGGTTCTTAGGAGTAATAGAAAGTGATTTACCTGCAGGAAAGCTGTTCCTATTAGGGGCTGCAGCTAGGCACCACATAACTAGCTGCTTTGGTTTATTTGCCACTCAACAAATACCCACTGAATTGCAAATCTACCACTAAATTTGCTTAGTTATTACAAAATCTATTGCCTTCTCTCTGCAGTTCTTTGTGCGTTCAGAGGTGCTGAATATTGCAATTTTTTTTCTAAGAGTATTTAACTTCCTTGGGTGCTTGGGACTCATCCAAGTGTCTGAACTGGTATTGCTGTAGATCAGGCTTTTTTAGGACTTGTTATCGAATTAATCTAAGTCTTGTAATCCTCTGCAGCCATATTTAGAAGCTTTCCCAAAAGAATTTGGAAAGTTTATAATTTTGACATTGATTTCCACGTATCTTGAAGTTGCTAAAGGCAAGAAGTTACCTTGGAAAAAATATGCACAGCCTAGCAAGCAAATTCTGAGCTGGAGCAAAACACTCACAGGGTCAACAAGAAAATTGTTGCGTTGGGGAAAAGTTGGCCTTAAGCTGGAAAAAAGTTCTTTTGGAAGCTCTTAGAGAAGAGCTGGTCTGTGGAACAGCCTTTGCTATGCTGTGCTTAGGGATCCAAGACATGAAGCCAGTGCTAAGGGTTGATTCTCTCTGCACCCATATTGACAGGCTGCTGCATCCTTAGTTTCCTAAAGGGAAAGGGAGAAGCATTTGGTGAGAAAAGCCTTGAGAAGTTCATTGAGCATGCTCTGTGCCATTGTACCAATGTGCATTTCATTCTGCTGTGTGAGGGCAGAACGGCTTCACTGCAAATCCTGAATCAGACAGCAAGCTGATTCCTTAAAAATAGCAGAAAAATTGATGGCAAATAGCATCTTACTCTAGTAATTAGTTTACTTTGTTAGGGGAGAAAGTGCTGTTGAGTGGTTTAAAGGCTGCCAGAAGATCCCATCTGTTCAATGAGTGCAGAGCTGAAGTGATAAGCTGATTCGGGGTACCACAGATTAATTAATATATTTTCAATGCATTTGTATTTTTCATCCAAGTGATGCCCTTGTTCAGTTCCTTTTACATAGCAATGAAGTTGCAACCAGCAGTAGAGGAGCAGAGAAATGAGCAGTAAGTCCTGTGCCACAGGGTGCAGGGTTTAGGGAAGCTGTGGTGGTACCACTGAGGTGAGGAATTACTTGAAGTTAAGCATCTGCCAGCTCCAGCACTTTCACAGGGTGAATTCATCTTAATTTTTACATGTGGCTTGATTTTGTGCTACTTCATGCAGCTGGAGTTCAGTGAAGAACTAAGGGCCAAGGAACTGATGTTTTTTCCAGCATTTATCCTGTTCTGGTTGTCACTCTTGATGACTCCCTTCCCCTTTACTGCACACCTTGCTGACCTGCAGTTAGTCCATCAGAGTTCCTGATGGTCCAGCTTTTGTGACCCCTCCCAACCCCCTGACCCAGTGAGCTCAGTCCCCAGTGCACTGGGTGAGTGCAAACACGACAAGGACAGAGCTCCACAGAGCTGAGACTGAGGGCTCAGTGCAGCAGGCAGGTGTGGAAGGAGGGCAGGCTTGAGATATGGTCTATAAAAGCTGTGGTAGCAGAAAAGACCAGGCTGTGTTGAATTGTAGAATTGATAGGGCTGGAAAAGACCTTTAAATCTTCATGTGCTTCCATGAGCACAGCACCAATAAACCACGTTCACCTTTAAACCATGTCCTCAAGTACCACATCCACAAGGGTTTTGAACATTTCCAGGGATGGTGATGCCCATTTCCCTGGGCAGCCTGTGCCAATCCTTTGCAACTCTTTCCATGAAGAAATATTCCCTGATCCAATGGAAACCTCCCAAGGTGCAACTTGAACCTGTTTCTTCTTGTCCTGCTGAGATGTGTCAGAGCTTAGCAGCTTAGGGTTTTTCAAGGACGATGTAAATAAGCTGAAAGTCATTCCTGTCCTCAAAAGGATAATGACTGGAGGAAGGGGATGAAATTGAGAGGAGGAGGGGATAAACTGAATAATCCTGCTGTGCTGTGGCAGTTGCTGGAGATGGTTCACGTGCAGCCTTCGAGGCTGGAAAGGCCAGTGTGGTTCTGCCTGAGCTGGCTAAGGCAGGCTCTGGGCTCCTTACCTTGCCTTTGGAAAGGCAGTTTAATTTCTAAAGTCTGATTTCAGGGCTTTCTGGCATTTGCTGGTTCCAGGAGCTTTTCAATGCGTTAACACTGAGGAATTCCAATCCTGTCAGCATGTAGCTGTCTCCTTGTCTTTATTAAAACTACTTCCACCCATTAGACTCCCTCCTGTAGCACCCAGGTAACAAGGAACACACAGTGAGGACACCCCAGCATGTACTTCGTTTGGTTTTAGTTCTTATATTGGCCCACTTTTAGGTCATGGAAAAGTGTGTGATCCCCTTTGAAGGAATGGCAGTGGTAGGAAGGGAGCATTCCCTGGGCAGCTGGGGTGTGTAAAGTGGATTAGCTGCACTAGAACTCTGTATAGGCTGGCTATGATCCCTCCTGCCAAAGCATCAACAAAAATACCTGTTAAAACCTTCACCTGATGAATTATTTCAAGTTAACAAATGCCCAGTATCTTGTTTTGATTTCTATTGCAAAATTAGGAGAAAAAAATTAGGGGAAACTTCTGCTACTCCCGTAATATAATACAGAATTCCAGATATCTGGAAGGAAGCTGTCATGAGATCAGCAGAGTTATCTGTTAAGCCTGCTTTGTATTTAGGGAATATTTGGCTGATAAGTGATTTGAACTAGTTTCAGATTTGAAGACTGTAAACATTTCTGCAGGTTGGACCCTGATTTTAGCTGATAAGGAGGAATTTGCTGGAAGGGGAGGAAGGAGCATGAAACTTCCCACAGGAGAGGGATTTTCTAAGTTCATTTTTTCCCTCTAACGAGCATCTCTCTGATTGAAGTACTAATAACACCAGCAGCTTCTCAGCAGCGTTATCAGGGACCTATTTGCATTCATTTATGCCAAGTAGTTGTTTTGTGTGTTGTTTGCAGTCTTCATCCAACTGTCCTATTTCGTTGGGGAGTTTTACTTCTCCTTTTTCCTGTGCAAAAACCAGCTGAGTGGTTGAAAAGAACCATAGAAGTTCTGCATCTACACTCGTACAAAACCAAAACAGATACCCACCACTGATTGCCCATATATATATATATATTTATGTATATATATGTATATATGTGTAGTCCAGATTGACTGCCCATGGCCTGATGCATCCCCTCCCTGGGGGAGGGCTGGGAATGGAGAAGAAGGAGGAGTACTGGCATCAGTGAGTGGCAGAGCTCAAACTGTGGCAGAGATTTGCTCATCTCAGGGTAGCTGCATCCAGACCTGCCTCACAAAACCTTCCCCTCAGCCCGAGCTGCTGGCTGGCTGTGCTGGGCTGCCGTGCCCCTGAAAACACAGAGCAGTAGTTCAGTGTGGGGGGAGCAGACCTGGGCCCCGGGAGCTGGTGGTGTGTGGGCTCCAGATTCGGGGTGCTCAGGTCTGTATTTTCCATTTCAGGCTGTTAACATCCATCTGAGGGTTTGAATATGATTTTTATTTAGTTCCTCACATGCAGCAACCCAGTTTTGGGACCAAGTCAATTCATTCTATGGCTCTGTATAATTCCAAGGTAGATATCGGGGACAAGGTAAATGTAAATTTTTAATCTAAACTCATTTACTATGAATTATTGCTGAAAGTTCATTCATCTCTATCTTGCAGGACACACATATTACCCTGAGAATATGATTTTTAAAGCTTAATAATCTATTTTTATAGGAAATTGCTTGTAACTTGTTTTGCAAATGTTCACTCAGCTTTTAATGGCACAATTTAAAAACTTGCAAATGGAATTTGACCCTTTTTCTACAGAGTGAATCACCTGAACAAGTGGAATCAAATAATAAAGTTGAACTGTTTGGGTAATGTTCCTTTTCTCATCCCTCACCATAAGATTTTTCCTTTATTTTAATTTCCTTCCTGGAAATTGAAAACCATGTAAAAGTTATTCGATCAAACCACAGAAACATGTTTTCTTGTTAAGGAAAAAATATTTTTGATGGTATTTTTTTAATACATTTTGAAAAGCAATATGCTGGCAGCGTATCACAGAACCTAATAAAACTGATGCTCTGTTTTTGAAATTACACAGAATATTTATTGTTCTAGCCATTAGTTTTATGTAACACGTTATTAACTTTTTGAATTTGTCAAATAAAAGCAGTGTAAATAGAAATAATGAGATGAAATCAAAGTGGTTAGGTTGAGCATCCCACAATTCAACCTGCTTGGGGAAAGCATTTGGCTGTGAAATTGGAACAGGGAACTGGTGGTGGATTCCGTGCCTGGGTCACCTAGAAATAGCCCAGACAAATTCCTGGGAAGTGCCCTGTTGGTGTGGAAAATCCTGCTGGAGAAGGTGAACTAATTACATCACCAAATACGTCTTGTATTGCTTTTAATGTCTATTTGTTTAAACTTTATGCATGTTAAATATGCATCAAAACTCAGAAACAACCGGAATTACTTGGCTTTTTAGTGCTGTTTTGGACTAGTAAAATCTGTGGAAAACAGCTGAGAACAGATTTCACTGCCTCCAGGAACAACAGGGTTGTGTCACCGCTTAGTAAAGTGCCATTAACTTCATGTTTCCAGCAGAAAAGGTGTTTCCAGGCTGAGAGGGCTTGGCTGGATTTTTGCTCTTTATTTGACATTTGCACCATCCTGGTTCTTGCAGTGCTTGGGTGTTTTGCCCGTTGCTTGCCCTGATCGCTGCTTTGCTGCTGGGAGGAGCAGGGAAAGCCCTTTGCAGGGGAAGGGTTCCCGTTGTTTAGGGCAGCACAGGAGAGGGGGAATTCTGCCCCTGTGCCCCTGTCTCAGGTGAGACCCCCCTGCAGAGCTGCCCCAGCCCTGGGGACACAGCAGGAGCACCTGGAGCTGCTGGAGAGAGCCCAGAGGAGCCCCGGAGCTGCCCCAGGGCTGGAGCCCCTCTGCTCTGGAGCCAGCCTGGGAGAGCTGGGGGGGCTCAGCTGGAGCAGAGAAGGCTCCAGGGAGAGCTCAGAGCCCCTGGCAGGGCCTGAAGGGGCTCCAGGAGAGCTGGAGAGGGACTGGGGACAAGGCAGGGAGGGACAGGACACAGGGAATGGCTTCCCAGTGCCAGAGGGCAGAGTTGGATGGGATATTGGGAAGGAATTGTTCCCTGGGAGGGTGGGCAGGCCTTGGCACAGGGTGCCCAGAGAAGCTGTGGCTGCTCCATCTCTGGGCACTTGGAAGTGTCCAAGGCCAGGCTGGACAGGGCTTGGAGGACCCTGGGATAGTGGAAGGTGTCCATGCCCATGGCTTTAAGATGAGTTTTAAGGTCTCTTCCAACCCAAACCATTCTGTGATTCTGTGATCAGCTCATGAAATTGTCCCTCCAGTGCACTGGAGAGGAAATTTTCCATATTTCTCTGAGGACGAGAGGTCACTCAGAGCAGGCTCGACCAGCTGCAGCTGTCTGTCCATGGCCATTGACCACCGACCAAAGAGCACCATGGTCTTTGTCCACCTCCTGCAGCCCTGGGGCTCTGTTCTGCCCTCTGTGTCCCCTCTGTGGGACTCTACTGTTCAGGCACCTCTCAAAGCAGTCCTGTGTGGAGTGTCTGAGAGATGCACCTTATTTGAATAGATTTGAATAATGTCTACTTTATTGTGCCATTAAACCTTCAATAAAAAAGAATTGCTTCTATAATTCAACAGTGGCTTTATCAAAACATTTTAAATGGAAGTTGCTGTCAGAGGCAGGTTTTGAGCATCTGATAGAAGTTGTTGGAAAATTTGGAAATACATCTATTTTATATATATATTTGAAGTTTGCCCTTAAAAGCCACCTTTCAGACCTGATCTCTGCTTTGTAAGTCCACTCAAAATCTTTGTGCAGGATAACAACTGGGATCTGCAACAAGAGGGTATGGAGCTGCATCAGGAGAGGTTTAGGTGGAGATCAGGGCAAGGTTCTTCCCCCAGAGGGTGCTGGGCACTGCCCAGGCTCCCCAGGGAATGGTGACATTCCCAAGGCTGCCAGAGCTCCAGGGGAGGTTGGACAGCGCTGCCAGGGATGCCCAGGGTGGGGTTGTTGGGGGGTCTGTGCAGGGACAGGGGTTGGATCAATGATCCCTGTGGGTCCTTCCAACTCAGGAGATCCCAGGATTGTATGGTAAGAGCACTCAAACCACACAGGTGGGGAAAGAAAGGAGTCAGCTCTTCTGACATCTCCCCACCAAAACTCCATTTGATGAAGCCAGCCAGTTCCTCCCCAGACCCTCTGTGCCCTGCTGGCACCGCCGTGGGTCCCAGCAAAGCACGGGCAGGGCGAGGGCAGGAGCCGCAGTCCGGGTGGAGCCACCTTTTCCTCGCTGTGTGCAGAACGTGGCCCCTGGCTGCACCCCCGGGTTCTGTGTCCCACAGAGGGCACAGTGTGTCCTTCACTCCCAGCTGACCTCCTCCTTCCGTCAGCTCCTCATTCCCTCGCCCTGCTCTGACTCATTCCATCGGCGCTTTGTCTCTTGGCCCGGCAGGCGCAGCCCGGAGCCGAGATGCACAGTGAGTCACAGTTCAGAAAACAGGTGCCTGAACTGGGGCTGGCAAAAATAAATGTGCAGCACTTGATTCTTTAGGCTGGTTTTTGTTGTTATTAGCTGCAGCTTGTCTCATGAAAAGCTGGATTTGATGGACAATAGGCCATTTTTTTTCCCTTTTAGTTTTAAGACGGAGATTAGCTGCAGCAAAGCGATGTGCTTAATTCCTTCCAAATTATTTTGCAACTGCCTGACAGATTTTGGGTGCATCATTATCCATGCTGTGCATGGTTGAGAGGAATAAAGTTCCACATGCAAGGAAATATTAACAATTTTTTACTAAACTTCAGCTTTTTTGGGGTTTTTCAGCCTGGAAGAGGTTTTGGTTTTACCTAATTGTGGCCTTTCAGTATCTCCACAGGAAAGATGGAGAGAGACTTTATAGGGGCCTGGAGTGACAGGACACAGGGGATGGTTTCACACTGACAGAGGGCAGGGTTAGATGGAATATTGGGAAGAAATTCTTTCCTGTGAAGGCGGTGAAGCCCTGGCACAGGTTACTCAGAGGAGTCGTGGCTGCCCCATCCCTGGAAGTGTTCCAGGCCAGATTGGACAGGACTTGGAGCAGCCTGGGGTAGTGGAAGGTGTCCCTGCCCACTGCAGAGCATGAGATGAGCTTTAAGGTCCCTTCCAACCCAAATCATTCCATGATCCTGATTCTTTTCTGAGCAGGTTGACAAGGGAAGGAAGGAAGCTCAGGGCTGTGTGCTATCCCCAGTGATCTGTGGTTTGGAATCAGGGGAGCAGAGAGGAGGAATATGTGTGACCTTGAGGACCAAAATAAAAATCAGATGGAAAGGGAAATATTGTGCCTACAGGGACTCACATTGAGAGTTTCTGCCACACACTCAGGGTTCATTAGTTGGAAAGGGCAGAGGAGGAGAGAGGGTCCTGCTTGGGGCTGAGAGATGAGCTAAATTCCCCTGCAGGTCCCTTCAGCTCCATGACTGGGAGCTGTATAATGAGCAACTTCTGTTTCTTTCTATTTTATGATGTGCAGGAGATTCAGGGTGATTTTGATACCATTACAGAGGCACTGTCAGAGCATGAAATGCCTCTCAGGTCACCAGTGGCTGAGAACAGCAGGCGAGGCACAGAGAGGGCTCTTGGAGAGCTGGAGGAGGCAGTGCTCGTGTTCAGAGAAGGAATTCAGAGCACTGCTCTTTCAGATGAGCCAAAAGAAGGCTTTGTACAGCAGGGTAAAGCCCAGGGAGAGGGCTAAGGCACACAAGAATGTCAGGTGAATGAATTGAGGTGTGAAAGATTTGAGGTTAAAATAAAGCTTCTGGTGGCAGAGTGGTGAGACCCAGGAACAAGGAGCCTCTGGAAAGGTCTCACAGAGGCCATGGCTGAAAGTGCAACTTCTTTGAAAGCAGAGAACTGTGCTTTCACATGCCATTGCCTGCATTAGTGCAGGGCTGGATTTGGTGACTCTTGAGATGGAATTTCCTGCCTCCTGTTTCTGCGAGTTGGCTGGAGGATGGTGAGTGTGCTGCTGAGCATCTTCATGGGTTGGAAGGGACTTCAAAGGTCATCCAGTCCCACCCCCTGCCATGGGCAGGGACACCTCCCACTGTCCCAGGGTCCTCCAAGCCCCGTCCAGCCTGGCCTTGGGCACTGCCAGGGATCCAGGGGCAGCCACAGCTTCTCTGGGCACCCTGTGCCAGGGCCTGCCCACCCTCCCAGGGAACAATTCCTTCCCAGTTCCCATCTGACCCTGCCCTCTGGCACTGGGAAACCATTCCCTGTGTCCTGTCCCTCCCTGCCTTGTCCCCAGTCCCTCTCCAGCTCTCCTGGAGCCCCTTCAGGCCCTGCCAGGGGCTCTGAGGTCTCCCCAGAGCCTTCTCTTCTCTGAAGTGAACACCCCAACTCTGCCAGCCTGTCTGCAGAGCAGGGGGGCTTCAGCCTTCAGAGCATCTCCATGGCCATTAAAAACAAATACATTGAAAAGTGTTAGAAAATATAATCTCTTCTTACTCAGTTGCTCCTTCATTCTCTTACCCCCATCACTTGTTCTCTGCGTGGTCTTTGCTGCCCATTCTGCTCAGCACTGAGGGTGAGCATGAGAGCTCTCTGTAACCCTCAGTACCATCCTCCAGACTCTGGCATTCAGCAGAACTGTTTTAACAGTGGAATAAGTAAGATACTTGTGTCTCTTATAAAGAAAATCAACTGTGTTTGGTTTTTACTCCCACCCACAGAAGTCTGTGGGCTCTATTACTGCAGTTGCCTTCTCTATGCTGTCTCCATTACCTCTGCCAGTCGAGTTGCCTGTGGGGTACAGCACCAGGATGTGCTTGTTTGCTTGGTGGGAAAAGTTTTATTCTGAGCTTGGGGCAGGGAGATGAAGAAATCTGCTGTCATAAAGCAGGCAGACGTCAGCTCCCCTCATCCAGCCAGTGCAACGTGTATTATCTGCCTTGCACAGACTAACAAATCCTGCTGCAATCATTGCAGGAAGGGTGAGATATGGAAACAGTTTTAAGTTTCATTTCACTTGTTGTCATCTCATTTTGTCTTTTTTATTGAGCAGCAGTAATTTAACAGCAGTGTTTGACTGCTGTTCAGGCTTTCTAGTGGCTTACATTGTATTGAGTTTCTGTTGAACATTTGAGTACTGTGGTGTAGTTTGATGCCTGATGGAAAAAGCAATAATTATTTCATTAATACCAGGGTGGAATTTGGCCATACTAAACAAGAAAACAGAAATCACTGAGTATATTGGGTAAAACAGAGTTTCTCAGCTTTTTCTGCTGATGTGGAAGAAAAGAAGAAACTCTCTTGAACCTTTACTCATGGGTGTACATGTGCATCCTCACCTTACTGTGACAGCATCCCACAGCAGCGCTGATTCCGTGTAGTTGTGTGTGGGACTGGGGCCAGGCTCAGGTGAGAACTTACTTCACTTTCTGGGCTGGGGTGTTGCATTTTGGCTTTCTAATGACATGCTGAAGTTGGCTCTTGATCATTCAGGTAAAATCTTTACAAGAATGCAGTGGGAGGAAGATGTCACAGACAGTGAGGGTCAGCAAGGGATCCAGTCCCCTACTCCTGCAGGGTGGGAGAAAGCTGACTGCCCATTCTCTATGACGCTCACAGCCTGGAAGGGCCCCTAAAACCCATCTCATTTTACCCTCCTGCCACTGACAGGGGCACCTTGCACTAGACCAGGTTGCTCCACCATCCAACCTGGCCTTGAACGCTTCTTTTTGTTCTTGGGAAAATGTTCTTTACTGTATTAATGCATAGGGTGCTGTCCATGGACTGAAATTCTGGAAATAGAAGTTGGAGTAGCAAATGGCCGTGGTCGGACGTGCGGATATCGGTGAGATGCTGCTGCTGGGGTCGAAGGAAAAGACCCCTCAATCCTGTTGATTGCATAAGCTGCTCCTTTATCATTGAACTTAGAGAGAAATACAAGCCTCGTGTAGTACTTGATGTTTTAATAGCCTGATTTTTATTAAGTGAAAGTGTTTTTTTGCGATGACTTGTGGTTTGATTGTTGCTGACAGTGGTTTTAGCTTTGCTGGCTGGGTGCTGGAAATTCATCAAGCACAGCAGCATGTTTCATGGTGGTTCATGCCCTGGAGCTTGTATGAGCTGAAAAAGCCGTGCTGGGGGAGGAGGGAGGGTGTAACACGCTGGGTAACATTTGTTTTCTCCATTGCTTCCCTCAGACTGTACCAAAGCCGATCGCGCTGGAGCCCTGCTTTGGGAACAAAGCAGCCGTTCTCTCAGTGTTCGTCAGGTTGCCTCGAGGACTTGGGGGTATTCCACCACCAGGACAGTCAGGTGAGGATTATTCTTGTCTCTGGTGGCCTGGAATTGACTCTGTACTCCTTCCCAGCCTTACAGATTTGTGTTTCCCGATGGCACTGAAGCTGCTGTAGCCACAGTTCAGCTCGGGACATGCTCGAGGTATTTTAGGCTCCCTGGTTTGGGCCCTGCTGGCTTCCAGCCTGAGCTCTGAGTCAATTGCTTGGATCAATTGATGGATTTAATATTTGCATTGAACATTTGATATTTGTATTAGGCTTTAATTAATGGCCAAGGATGGGGGAAGAGGGATCTGGTACAGACGTGTTTGCAGGAGTCACTTATGAAAGTAACTTGTCACTTGGCCTATCCTGTTCATTCCCTGCTCCATTTGTAGGGGGACATCAAGTCTCAGAATCATGGAAAGGTTTGAGTTGGAAGGAACATTAAAGACCATAAAGTTCTACCCCTTGCCATGGTCAGGGACACCTTCCATTAAACCAGGGTGCTCCAAGCCTCATCCAACCTGGCCTTGGACATTCTCAGGGATGGGGCAGCCACAGCTTCTCTGGGCACCCTGTGCCAGAGCCTCCCCACCCTCACAGGGAAGAATATCCCATCTAAGCCTGCCCATTGTCAGTCTGAAGCCATTCCCCCTTGCCCTGTCATTACAAGTCCTTGCAGAGCATCCCTGCCCTCCTCTTAGGAACTCTGGACAGAGAGGTTTTCCCCATCCAGCTTCAGATTTCCTTCTTCTCAGCCCCTTCACACCCTAAACCTGATGTCAGGGCACTGGGACATCATCTCCTGGGCAGCTTGGGATTTAACTGGGGTTCCCCAGTGCCCAGTGAGCATGGTGAAGCAAAGGCTCCTGAAAGAGCATTAGCAAGGTTTGAATTGGATAGTGTGGTGTTGGATAGTTGGAGCTGGATTGAGCTAAGTGCCAGAGGGTGGTTTGAATGTGAATAGTGGGGAGGCCCAGGTACCAGGTGTGCAGAGCACCTGTGGCTGCCCCTGGATCCCTGGCAGTGTTCCAGGCCAGGCTGGATGGGGCTGGGAGCACCTGGGACAGTGGGAGGTGTCCCTGCCCTGGCAGGGGTGGAATGGGATGGTCTTTGAGGTCCCTTCCAACCCAAACCGTTCCCTGACTCCCTGATCTGTCATGAGGAGGTTGCAGAGGTGACATATCCCCAGGAAGTGCAGTGAAACCTCCATGCACGTTTGCTTTCAGATTTATTGTAGTCCATCTACTGATGCAAAGGCACCTTCAATATTAAGGGTTCAGGCTTCAATATTTAGAGTTTTACATCCAGTAACACCCACCCTTATTTCAGCTTCTCCTGCTGCAGTTGCTTCTAAGGAAACAAGCAGTATTTCAGCTTCTTTGAGAATATTGGCTGGAGTTTAATTCTCAAGCCAAGACACTTTTCTAGTTCATTTAAAAAATTCTACACATTTTGTGGCCCGGAGGGATTTTCTCAGCTGTTGCTGAAGGATTTGTTGCTGTGGCTGTTTTGTTGCCTGACTCTTTGTTTCGTTGCCCCAGGTCTTGCAGTGGCCAGTGCACTGGTGGACATTTCACAACAAATGCCAATTGCCTACAAAGAGAAATCGGGCGCGATACGAAATCGGAAGCAGCAGCCCCCTGCACAGCCAGGAACCTGTATTTGATGCATGGACATCAGAAACTGTCTAGGCTTTTAAACAAAATGGAAAAGTAATACCGAGGAGGAGGAGAAGGATTTCCAAGTTGTGTCCCAAGAGACTCGAAGCACCTGGAAAAAAACACAACTTCCTTGAACCCGACTTTTTTCTCTCATCTGCGTGCTAGTTGGCTTTATTTGACCACTGCTCCACTTAAGTTTCACTGACACGTGGCTTCAGATTGCTCCTTTGTTTTCTTCCAGTTTAAAGTAAAATAATTTTATTGCAGGTTTGGTAACGTCCGATGCCGCCGCTCCTGCTCCGTGTAAATACAACAGTAGTCCAATCTGAATGACACTCAGGTTTCTACATGGAAAGTGCTTTGTAGTTCATGTATTTATCAAACTGTACAAAAGGAAAAAGATCCAGTGTTTACAGGTGTCAGCTCTCAACACATAAACACTACTATTAATCTTCAAAGCATCTTCATCCTTTGTTTTCATTTAATATTTAATTGTTCCCTCATTATTTCAGTGGAACTCTCTTCCAGGCACAGCCTTTTTGTAGTCATCATGGTCCAGGAGTGCAAAAGCTGGGATGGTTTAAAGGTTGATGGTGCTCAGACCACATGAAATAACAGAAAAGTTGGATGTTGCTTTGGAAAGACTCACTGTTTACATAGTCTTAACCTGCTTGGAGTACACCACACACAAGTGCCTAGACTTGAACAGATCTAGGGAGTGAGGAGACTGCTACAAACGCTGCTTTTTAACATAGGTAAATTCCTTTTAAAGATATGTGGACTCACATCTAGAGTCACCCAAGGCACTCTGTGTTCTCTGTCCTGTGCAGTCAGAGGAAAATGGTATTTTCCTGACCAACCAATTACTCACCCAGATGGAAATGTCTGGAAGGCACGTTGAGTTTCAGTATCTCATAAGAAAACTCCCAATTTCACCAGCATTTTTATAGAAGCAGTTTGTGTTCCAGGTCAGATACATCCTATTTCTTCTGGTTTTGGCCTCTTTCCTTCCCTTTCCCTCCTGCCATCCTTCTGGGTGAGAGCTGAGCTCGGAGGCATTGCTCCTCAGTGGTTATGATGTGCTCCATCTTCTTACAGGGTGTAAAAAGCAGCACTCTGGGTGCCAGGTCACTTGAGGATGAAGAAAAAAAAGAACTTTAAATAAAAATCCAGCAGAGTGGCTTTGTTTTGCCACAGGTTTGAGTTCTGCATGATCCTGGTATTTCCTGTTGGGCTTGAGCTCTGTTAGATGTTGAACAAGTGGCTGGTTGGTGACAGGATGAGACTTGAAAACAGGAGAGAGAAGCTTTGGCTCTTGTGGGGTGCCTGAAACGGTGTGAACTGCTCTGAGCAGCGGGGATGGAGTTTGAGGCTCGAGGCTGGACGTGCCCATCCCTCTGGTGGTGCTGCCCAGAGCTGGGGGAGCTGCAGCTGCTGGAGGATGTTGGTGAAGGTGCCAAACGAGCTGGGAATCATGGCCTAATCACAGGAACTGTGGATTCACCCAGGTCACTGAGTTGTTGGGTTCTGCTGAGGACATCTCAGACACTGAATAGAGAAGTAACACATGGAAGGGAAGTGCTCTTGGATCTGGCCAGGTAGCACCTTTCCAAACTGAAACCCAAATAAGTGCAGCTTTTCTGTGCACGTTCTGGTGGTCAGTCACACATCAGCCACTCATTCCTGGGCTGTTTTTCTCCCCATGTATTGGGAAGAAGCTCTTTGGAGTGTGGCAGCATCGCAGTAAAGAGGTGAATTGCTGTGTGTGTCTGGACAGTGGTGGTGGGAGCAGCATGATGGTTTCAGGACTGTGGCAGATGATAATTCTGATTTAATGTGCAGTGGGACACTTAACAAGTGCAATGGTACTGAAAAAATATCGGGACTGCAGAAAAATATTGGGCAAAAATGCATTCTATATATAAATATATATAAATGCATGTGTTTCTAAAGTAGAAGTTTAAATGCCCTCTGGGAAAAAGGAATTATGAGAGGAAAAGGGATGAGTTTTGTCTTAGAATGAAGGGATTTAGGCAATTTAAGTTTTACCTGATCCACAGATTACCTCAGGCAGATTCATCTCCTGATAATATTTTCTAACTGGCTCAGTGATAGGGTCAATCTGAACTGGAGAAATAAGACTGGAATAAAATCCCTCCCCTGTTATTTTATGTTTTCAGCCATGATGCACATCTTCATGTTTGGAGATTTCTTCTTCTTGCTTCTCCAGCTGTTCTTGGGAGAACTGCCAACCCAGATGGAGAAAGCCCCTGTGCTTGGGTTTCCCTCTGCAGGACAGCACTTGAGCAGGTGCTTAAGGTTGTTGTGTTTTCCTGATCAGAAATAGCTTTCAGAACTGTAGGCCTGGAGGGGTGATAGATTTTTCCATTAATAAAAAGACATAAATATGGAGTTTGGGGGGTTTTCCACTCCTGGAGAGCTGGGTTGTCTGGTCTTCAAAGCCTGCAGTGTGCCCAGGAGTGTGGCTGCAAAATGAGGTGTCAGATACTGGCAAAATTAGCAAAATCTATCAAAGTCGAGGTTTAGCAGAAACAAAAAATGTAAACAGAGGGACAAGAGTTGCTTATAAAAGGAACCAGGTCCCTTAGGATGTAGCTCTGGTCTGCATTTGATCTCCATCCTGATGAGGGAGAAGAGAACTCTCATACATAGCTCTGCTGCAGTTTCATCCCAACTTAGAGGTAAACAGGGAAAAAAGTGGGAATGGAGAGGGGGGAAAAGAATTGCTGGTGGTTTAACACCAGACCAGTATCAAAAGTGAAGGATTTTAGGGTTTATTTCATTTGGAGGTGAGGTGGGAGAGAAAGAACAACTTTGTTTCATGGGAGAATCTGTAAATAAATGACAACACGCAGATTTTGGACTTGTACATAAACTCTACAGTAATGTGCAAAACATGGAGAGATTAAAAGTGTATATAAACCAGAAAAAAATATTGAATGTATTTTTGATGCATTTTAAATGATGTATGAGTTTTGTCTTGATAGCTCCTTCATCTGATCAGTATTAGATAACTTTTCAGAGCTTTAAACATCAGATTATATCGTGATATCTTGCAAAGCAGGGAGGCATAACTTGACTTTTGTGTGTTCAAATGCATTTCACTTAAATGTAGAAAACAAGTAAAATAATGACTTTTCCATTTGAAAGGGGGAAAAACAACACTTGGAGAGAAGTAATAAATGTCCTTAAAGTAGTCACTACATGGTGGATTAAATCAGCAGTTTAAGCTTTTGTTATTAAGATTGTGGCAGTGATTCCATTCAAAATAACTATTTTCAGGCATTTATAACTGGCTGAAATTCAGCATTTGATGTCTCAACCCTCAGAACATTTTTATTCTTTGAGAGGAGCCTTTAAAACAAATTAAGAATTAAATTTCAGAACTGTTAGGACCCTTTTATTTTAGAAAATAACGGTGCCAATGGATCCCCAAATAGCATCCTTTTTTTTTAATTTCACCATTTTCCATGGTTTTTAGCCCAGAATTTTCTCTGGACTGTTGTAGCATGACACTGGCACACTCTGGCTCAATATTTTGGATACGAGAAGATTTATGAGACACAACTTTTGAATTGTTTTTATCACTCTCGCTGGGCTTAAAACGCATTGCATTGAAATTGCCGAAATGAAGTTGAAATAAAGCTGTTCGTGATGGGGCAATGTCTGTGATTAACATCCAGTCATGGCACGAAGTGTCCCAAAATTCGATGTTACGGCCCCATCAGCGTGGCAGCCTCCTCTGGCAGCTCCGCGCTCCTTCGGGGCAGTTCCCGTGCTGAAGATTGCTCAGAAACATCTTTTCTCTGCGGGAAATGTTACCGAGATCCACAGGCACCGCTTTTATGGGATGGTTGCAAATGGCAGCTCAGCTTGCTCAGCCATGAATGAGCTGAAGGGAGGGGGTGAGGCTGGAATCGAACTCCAGGCCTTTCCCATCGCCTGCGGGACTCCGGGGCCGCCGAGCCGGGGCTGCCCCGGGGTCCCGGCGGCTTTTCCCTTCCCCCGAGTCCGGGACGGGCTCCTCAGAGCCCCGCAGAGCCCCGCAGCCTCTCCTGCGGCCGGGCTTCGCTGCCCTGAGCGTGCGAGAGCCGCCGGCGGCTTCCGTGTGCCCGGGGCGGCCCCGAGCTCCCCCGTCCCCCCCGGAGCG
>VZRZ01002435.1:73884-89227 GCA_013398175.1 Climacteris rufus
CTGGGGAGGGGCTGCAGGAGCCTTGGGGCTCGGGGAAGGGAAGGGATGGCTTGGGCCGTGCTCCTCAGCTTGGGTGTGTTCTTTGCCGTTTTAGCCAAATACCTGCTTTTTCTATTGGTAGCTGCTGAAATGAGCTGTGTCCGTGCCAGGACTACCACAATATGTATACGCTGGTTTTTTCTGCATCAGTGCAGGTTTTGTTCAGTCTGTTCCTGTGTTGTGACACTACACACGGACTGTTTGTGTGCGTCTTCCAGGTACTACAATTCTTTAGACACTTCCTCTCCATTTAGCATTGATTCCACAAACCAGTAGAAAGAAGGAAAAAAGTTACAGCTGTGGCAGAGTGTATCACATGTCAGTCCATTGAAAAAAAAAAAGAATAAAAAAAGTTTTATATTACTCTGAAATTTGTGCACAATAAATGTTCTTTAAACTAAGATCCTTGAATTAATTGTACTCTGATTTTTCTTCCTCTTTGTTCTGTAATTATTTATGATTCTTACCTGTGTTCCGACTTGAGCTTAGTTTGTTAATATGTATAATTTAGCATTTATTGCATTCATATGTAAATAGGAGCAAGTATTGTAAACTATTTCATTGCTGGGGTTGTGGGTGTTATACATACACACATTTAGGATTGCAGTTTTTTGGTATAATTTTTTGTATTGTAAAATAACAGCTAATTTAAAGCCGGAACGAGAAAATTCTTGGGAGGTCTGTGCATTTTAAATACAAATGTGAAGTACATGTATATAAATAAAAGTAAATAATGCAAATCTTTCCTCTGAAATAAAAAGTAGATGATCTGGTTACAATTTTTCCTCTTCTTATTTATTTTCTTAAGATTAGAGGGAGAAATAACAAGGTGGTTTTGAAGGCTCCTGGCTGGGGTGGGGGTGGTTTCTGCCGTGGTGATGGAGGGACTCAAGGTACTGAATTTGGGAGGGGGAAGGAGGGATGTGTCCTCTGCCAGAGGTTAGGGGTATGCTTTGATGTAATTCGGAGAGTTAAATCCGTAGATTTTAAAGGCAGAGACAGTCATTAAAGAGTTTTCATTTCAACCCATCGCCCTCGGGTTTGCCTTGCCCAGGTGCCTTAGGACAGCTCTTGCTCCTTGATGGATGTCTCTCCGGGGTGGGAGAGGGGAGGGGCATCCCAATGAGGTGTCAAAATTTTCGGTACGTTAAGGGTCTTTGCCAACCTAAATAATTCCGTGATCATATAGAAAAAGGGGCTTGTCCTCTGTCAGGTTGTTTGAGATGGTGAGGGTTGAAGGGGGAATTTATTTGCTCCCATCTCCTCAGCCCTGGGGTCAGGAGTCCCGGCTGTCACAGAACAACTGCTCCTTCACTCGTTTGGCTCGGTGGCTTTAAAGGTCTTTTCCAACTCAAATGATTCAGTGACTCCACTGTCCCAAAACTCAGGGCTTCTGCATTCAGGATTTAAATAGAATCACAGAATATCCCAAGTTGGAAGGGACCCACAAGGACCATCGAGTCCAACCCTGGCCCTGCCCAGACCCCCCAACAACCCCACCCTGGGCATCCCTGGCAGCGCTGTCCAACCTCCCCTGGAGCTCTGGCAGCCTCGGGGCTGTGCCCATTCCCTGGGGAGCCTGGGCAGTGCCAGCACCCTCTGGGGGAAGAACCTTGCCCTGATATTCACCTGACCCTCTCCTGACTCTCCAGCCGTTCCCTGGGTCCTGTCCTGGTCCCAGAGAGCAGAGATGGAGCTGCCTCTCCACTGCCCTTTGTGAGGAGCTGCCGACCATGACACAAACCCAACAGAACTACAAAATGTCAGCGCCTTTCCTTTTTTACTCTCACTAATCATTTTTCCCACTAAATTTCTTCATTTAAATCCAAAGAGGAAAATCTGCCCTCCCTGGAAACTGCATTTCCAGTTTTGCCGATGGCTTCTCAAACGCTGGCACCAGCTGCTGTTTCTGACACCCCAAAGCCAGGGCAGCCTCTCCTCCTGGGCACCGCGGCCCCGCCCCTGCCCCAACCCGTTGTTCTCCATTTATTTTTGTGTCACTCTCCAGCTTTGAAATTAAGCACTGCTGGGATGAAGCAGAGTTGAACCTGGCATTTATGAGCCGTGAAGGTTTCAGTCACCACCGCCTCTGAAGAGTGTTGTGCTGCTTCATTCCGTGGCATTAAACGGGGATGCAGACGCCCAATTTGCAGCAGCTGCTGCAGAGCCAAGCGGAGGATGCCGGGCTGACAGCACAGCATGGGGTGTCCAGACTTGAAATGAAATGGGCAGGGGGTAGTGGTTGTAAAGCTGCTTTAAGCTCATTTTGGACAGCAGGAAAAAACAGAGGGATGGGGCCATTTTTCATCCCTGCTCTGATTTTTCTTGTGTTGTAGCAAAGAAAAGAGGTTTGAAGGGAAGGAAAGGAAGAGAGCATGGAGGTTTTCCAAGGCTCTGTGTACATGCAGGATGCTGCTCTTTGCCATCAGCTGTCATTAATGAATGGTTTTGGGTAAGAAGCCAGAGAAGAATTTGCTATCCAGCTTTTCTTTCCACAAACCTTAAATATCAACCACCCACAGGAAAAAGGGACTTTCAGTCTTTTTAAAAAAAAATTTAACTCCCCCAAAACCCTGGACTGGAAGATGGGTGGTGTTTCTACCCAAGGTGGGGTTTGGGGCAGCTTTTGGATAGTTCCACATCGCTCATTAGTGGTAAATCATCTGTTGATATGGCAAAAGTACCAACATTTCCTTTTTTCCCCACTGATAGAAAGAGAGGAGCCAGAGAGGTGTAAAAAGGAGCCAGAGCTCCTAACTAACTCATTGCCATTTGTGCAAAAAGAATTAGCAGAGGTTCTTGAGTTTCTCCCTGGGGTTTTTGGTTTCTGAACTAATTAAGCAGCAAAGCAGGGATTGCAGGGACAGAGGGGAACCACTGAGATCTTCCCAAAGGCATAAGGTGGGGAGAGATTTTCTAAAGAGGTGGCAGCACCTGCTGAAGAGCTTTCTGCCTGGTGGGGCGGCTTCCACAGCCCGGTGCCAGCATCACTGCAGGTGGGCTGGGCTCCCAGTGCTCCCCACTGCAGGATGGCTGGGAAGAGCAACGCACCCCAGACTGTGTCAGAGAGCCCAAACACCCTCAGCCACATGATTTTGGGACACCACTGTCACCCTGTGGAAGCTCTGAGGTGAGGTACATGGTGTCCCGGAGGCACCTTTTCTCCTTGGTCACTCCAGAGACTCAGTGACAAATTTGGGATTTGGGATCTGCACTACAGGTAAGTCCTCCCCACAAACAAAAAGCAAGATCTGATGGTTCCAAGCACATAGAAATGGGATGTTTTTCAACAGCATGTAGGGTTAGGACAAGGGGGAATGGCTTCCCAGTGCCAGAGGGCAGGGACAGATGGGATATTGGGAAGGAATTGCTCCCTGGGAGGGTGGGAGGCCCTGGCACAGGGTGCCCAGAGAAGCTGGGGCTGCCCCTGGATCCCTGGCAGTGCCCAAGGCCAGGCTGGACGGGGCTGGGAGCACCTGGGACAGTGGGAGGTGTCCCTGCCATGGCAGGGGATGGAACAAACTGATCTTTACAGTCCCTTCCAACTCAAACTATTTCATGATTCCATGATCAGCTGCAGGATCAGGCCCTTCCTTCCCTCTCTTCTTTGTGTTTCTGGGCTCTCACTCAGACTTCATGCATCCCCCAGAAACCACATCTGCAGGGAATTTAGCCAAAACCCCCCACTGACTGGGCAGTCTGCCTCTATTAGGAAGGACAACATCTTTCTATTCTTCATTTCCCTGCTGGTGGCGAGAGGCCCAGGGGCAGCTCCATGAGTCCACAGCCTGCAGGGCTGGGGCTGTTTCTGATCTCCCCACCCGTGGTGACCAGCAATGCCACGGGAGGATGGGATTTAATCTCTCCTCGTCCTCCTGCTGATCCCTGAATTTAATTTGGAAGCAGAACTTTAGCAGGAAGGTCTCAATTGCGATAGCTGACGGTGAAGTGCGGATGTGATGGGGAATTAGAGCAGAGCAGGGAGATAACTGGTGTCTCCATCCATCCCACCCACAGCTCACCAGCTGCTTTAGCAGCTTTGCTTTCGAGGCTGCAGTCACAATGTGCCCCCAACAGTGTGACTGGCAGGATTTCCATTGATATGTTCCCTGGGATCCCTGCTCCCACCAGAAATTATTTTCACTTCTCAGAAAAAAAGAACCTACAAAGTGCCTTGAACATTTTTCATGTCAGAGCTAATACTGCAGCTCTTCCCTTTGGCAAACATCCACTGTTTCCACAGAAATTCAGTGTTTTAGTAAGGAAAGCAAGATGCCTCCACCCCATCAGCATTTTAGCACCGTTTGCACGGAGATAACGGATGGTAAACGGTTGTTTCTGATTTCAGCAGCCCCTTGCAGCAATTGAACACCAACTGCAGGGTTTCACTCGTGCTGTGTCTGCAGTCACAGCGTGATGGGGATTGTGGGTCCTGCCTGCAGCTCTCTCCCCCAACCTCCACTGCTGCCCCATGCTCTGCTCTGTCAGGGAATCCTGGAATGGTTTGGGCTGGAAGGGACTTTAAAGACCATCTAGTCCAAGCCCCCTGCCATGGGCAGGGACACCTTCCACTAGACCAGGTTGATCCAAGCCTGTCCATCCTGTTCTGGGGGCTACAGAGCTTGTAGAGCTTTCCTCTGAGAATGTGGGAAAATCACTTCACCTGTTCTTGCCTCAGTGTTTGATGTCTGTGGCTGTAGGAGGGAGTGGGGCTCCATTTTGTTGTGGGCACAGCCCAGCAGCCCTCAAACCATACCCAGACCCAGAGGTGGGGCAGAAGTGAGGGTCAGCCAAAGCTTCTTCCAGCTATTAGTGCTTCTCCTGCTCCAAAATCTCCTTACCCTAAATTTAGGATGATTTCCAGGCTTGCTCGGAGCCAGTTGTTACATCCCAGAGCAGGGCTGCTCCAGCCAGCCCTGTGCTCTGTGCCAATCCAAGCAGCAGGTGCTGCCCTGGGCACAGCCCGTGGCAGTGAGGGCACAGCCCGTGGCAGTGAGGACAGGACAGAGCCCGTGGCAGTGAGGACACAGCCCGGGGCAGTGAGGACAGGGCAGAGCCCGTGGCAGTGAGGACAGGACAGAGCCCGTGGCAGTGAGGACAGAGCCCGTGGCAGTGAGGACAGGACAGAGCCCGTGGCAGTGAGGGCACAGCCCGTGGCAGTGAGGACACAGCCCGGGAGTCCCCCCAGGGAGTCCTGACATCTCCAAGGCCAGGACAGCCCGAAGCCCAGCAGCTCCTGGCACCCCAGCACCGTGTGGCCTTGGCTGGCCCCAGCAGTGTTTCAGGTGCCGACCTTGGCCAAGAGCCGAGGAAAACACCTCAGCCCTGCAATGGTCTCACAGCACATTTCAGGTTCAGCTGACTGGAACCTTCCCAAGAATTATCCTCTGAGTCAGCAGAACTCCAGTCTGAGCACTGTCAGGAAGGAAATGGCTTTGAGGGGAGTCTGAGTCCATCCCGAACCCCCAGGCTTTCCTCCTCCTCTGCATCCTCGGCTGCTCCATGCACCCATGGAGGCAAACATGATTTTTAGGAGGAAAAAGTGCAACATTTCTGTGTTCAACCTTGAACTCACTTTGTGTTTAAGAACTGACTCGAATTTCTCTCATTATTTTTATATAAATTTCATATACCTTTGTTCTCTGGATTTTTTTTCCCACCTGAAATTGGCAAGAAAACATTCCATTTGCCTCTAATCAATTTTTCTGTGATTTCTTTTATTTTTTTCAAGTTGCCAAAAATAGCTCACAGATGTTCACGGCACAAACAGAAGTCTTTCTGTCTGGCATGAACCATCACCCACCCTTCTTCATCTCCCCTCCTCCTGTGCCAAGCACGGAGCACTTTCCCAGTTATTTCCACTCACTGGGTCACACGATGACATCTTGACATTACTGGCTCCATATGGCCCTGATTGCAGGTGCAATTATCCCCATCCCTGCTCTATCTTGCAGTGCCTCCCTCCTCCTGTGCTGGCACCAGCTTTGAGCTAAATCTGCCCCAAATTGCTCCCAAACCTCTGCCTGTTTCACCCCCGGAGGCAACATAAGCAGCCCTGGGACTCGTGTGGGGACTCGTGTGGGGACTCGTGTCTCCTTCCCTGTGACATCGATGCCTCTCCATCTCAGCAGAGCTGTTTTTCACCTGTCACCCCTCCGTGCTGGGAGACACCAGAGTGGAGCTGGGTTTGGAGCTGAGGAGACACCTCAGAGGTGTCTGCAAGTCCTCCCGAGGGGCAGCTCCATCTCTGCTCCCTGGGGCAGGGACAGCACCCAGGGCAGGGCTGGGGCTGGGACAGGGAGGCTCAGGCTGGAGAGCAGGGCAAGGTTCTTCCCCCAGAGGGTGCTGGCACTGCCCAGGCTCCCCAGGGAATGGTGACATTCCCAAGGCTGCCAGAGCTCCAGGGGAGGGTGGACAGCACTGCCAGGGATGCCCAGGGTGGGGTTGTTGGGGGGTCTGTGCAGGGCCAGGGTTGGATGGATGATCCCTGTGGGTCCCTCCCAGCTCAGGATACTCCAGGATTCTACAGTTCCAGGCAAGCATGGCTCATCTGAGCCCCATCACTTTTGCAAACCCCACAAAACCTCCCCCCATTTCTCCCAGCTGCCCTTGTAGCACAGGACCTGTGAGCTCAGCACCATCCTGAACACGCCAGCACGGACAGGCCGGCGTCGCAGACAGGAGCAAGGGTGTCAGGAAAATGTGTGTGTGCTTTATTCATGGATATGGTTGAATATCGACATGTACAGAAGAGATAAGTACAAGTTTGACCCCAGTATGGGCTGGCATCCCCCTCCCTCCCCTTGTGCAGGTGCATACAGGGGGTTCCTGCCCCGGCCCCGTCTCCCAGCCCCGGGTCTCCCTCCCGGCTCCTCCTCCTGCTTGGACAGTGCTGTACACGATGACATGACATGATGCCAATGTGTATTTGTACATACACAATATTTCACAGGCTCTCAGGGCTGCCAAACCACTGGGAGTGGTGCTGTGCAGGCAAAAAAAATAGAGTTCAGTGGCTACAGAAAGTCTGACTGGTTATTTAACTGTGGGGTTTTTGCTTTCTTTTTCCCAAGATTCTTCTTTGTGCTTATGGAAGTCCCCAGGAATGGAGTAATTCCTAAAAAAAATTGTTTCTCTTTCTGTCTCTTGGCTCGCTCAGTCCTTTGCCTTTACAAGCAGCTCCTATGACTTTTGTAGTTAGTCAAGATACTTAAAAATTAAGATCTGTGATTCGCTTCACAGAATTCAGCAGAGACAGAATTTAATCCAAAAAAATTATTGACTTTTCACTAGGAAAAAGCAGTGGCCTGTGCACTCACGTTGGTGGGTGGGAGGAATGTGATCGTGTTTCCTTCCTCCAAAAGAAAGGCTCAGAAGTCATCCATTTTTGCAAAGTTTGATTCATGAACAGGCTTGGAGAAAGAATCAACATTAAATATTGGTGAAAAGGGTGAAATGATCAGGAAAAAGCCATAAAAGTTTGGGGATTATTATGTTTTTTAAATTCCCACCCCCTTGGCTCTTTCCTGCTGGGTGAGGGGCTCCTTGATCTGTGCCTCATTCACCGAACCACAGGGAACCCCCAGGAGGGCAGAACCTGCCCTGGGACAGAGCTTGAAGGACAGGACATGGGAACTGAGGGTCTGTTGGGCTGTGCTGCGTAGAGAAAACCAACATCCTACAGAGTCTTTACAGCAAAACATTCCTGGGAGTGTCCACCCAGGCTGGATGGGGGTTGGAAAAACCTGGTCCAGTGGAAGGTGTCCTTGCCCATGGCAGGGGGGTTGCAATGAGATGAGCTTTAAGGGCCCTCCCAACTCACTTCATGACTCTAGGATATAAATCCAGGGGAGATGATGGTGTCTCTCACTGAAATTGCTAAATTAGGTGCTGACATGGGACATGGTACTGGGACTAGGTAACCTCCGGAGGTCTCCTCCATCCTATCCAGTCCTTAAATAGGATTCTCCACATCTCTTTTTTACAGCATACCAGCCTGGAGGGAGAGGTGAGGTGGGGTCACCAACCATCCTGACCACACAGAAAAACTCCTCCTCTGCTGAATGAGAAGGAAATGCAAAGTGGCACTTCAGCATCACTGGCAGTGGCTCATAAGAGACACAGGAGTGGGTGCTCCTGGAAAGCAGCTGACACTTGTATCCCCATCCTCTGCAGACACTCAGCCCATGTATGACTAAAAGCCACTGGAGACTGCCTTGACAGGGCCAGATGTGTGGAAAAGCAGGGCATGACTACAGGACTGGAAAGGAAAGGGGCAGAAGACGGCAGTTCCCAGCATGACCTCATGGTGTTGAGGTAGTTCCTTGCCTCTGAAGGGCTGAGCAATCAGGGTTTCATTCTTCTCCACCTGCATCTCAGGTTTTTTTTCAGACTCGAGTTTTGCAGGAGCAGGTGGTGGTTGTATCACCTGGTCTCCCAGAGGACACTGACGTCCTGGATGAAGGGGGGATGGTCCCAGCCCCCCTGGGCACTCTGAAGGGACTGCCCTGCTCGGAGCTTTCCCTCTTTGCCTGCTTTCCTGATCTGGGTGAGCCCCTTGGAAGTTCTCACATGCAGCTTTTAGCTCAGGGAGTGACTTGTCACCCTGCCCACCAGCCTTGGATCTTGGCGTGTTCCTGTGCACAGCCTTGGATTAGGAAACCCGGGTGCTGCAGCCCTGAGGACCTCAAGGAGCAGCACTTTGGATAGGATGCAGCAGGAGGCTTTCTGTGTGTGTTCAGCACATCCACAGGTGTTCAACTGAAAACGAGAGTGGTTTCTTGCTGGAACAAAAGCCAAGGAAGTTGCTGCAGTTTCTCAGCAAAATCTGAAGCAATGAACAATGGGAAGAGTTCTGCAGAAAATGGGAATAAAAAGCAATGGACTTTGCTGTGTCAGATGCTTGCTAAGCCTTTCCATGCATTCAAATACCAAGGAATTAGTGACGTTTATTGGAGGAGCACAAACCAAGGAATAAAGGGACTGCTGCAAAGGCCAGACCTAAATACACTCAGGGGGATTCTGGGGCTATTCCTGTGCCTCCCATGGCAGTCAGCCTGAGTAAGCATCTATCCTGGGAAACCTCACCCTTCCTTACCATCTTCTTTCCTGGCTTGATGTAGTAAAGGGGTTCAGCCCCCCAGGAGAGCACTGGGACCCCTCAGCTTCCACCTCCTTGGAGGAAGACCCTGGGTAGTTCAAGGTCACACATCTGCCTCCCTCTGCGCCAAGACACCAGAGAGACACCTGTCCTCACCCTCCTCCCCTGGGCCCTGGCTGCAGCTCAGTAGGAAGGGTCACTTCAGCAGCCTTTGCTTAAAGGACATGTTGACTGAATAAATAGGAGCTGGCAAGAGACAAAGTCCTTCACCTGCTCACCTGGACACAAGTGCTTGCCTCTGCCAGTTCTTGGAGGAAGGGAAACCACAGCAATGCAGTCCCTACCCATGACATAATTCATGACTTGGCCTTTCCACAAATTGGCTGGTATTTCTGTCCTCAGGGTGGTATCCAGCAAACCTCTCCTATCCTATCTCTTCCTAGGAAAACAAATGAGATCCCTTGGCTGAAAACCCTCTGCCTATGAGACCAGTGGATGCACAGGTAGCACGTGGGAGTGGGGTGTGCTGGGCTCCCATCGAATCCTGCCCACAGGCTCACACCTTGACCCCTGATGGAGAAAGGATAGCATGGAGTAGGACAGCATTGGCCTCTGGTTGTTCAGATGTGACAAAAAATGCCCCAAACACTGTACAGGACCAGTGGATAGAGATGCTTGGGTTGGGACACAAAAAATCCAGCCGTAAACAAAATTCAACACACGTGTTTCTTCCTGAACACCATCAACACATGACACAGGTTTCCCTAAAAGGGAGGGCCCGAGGGGTGGCAGCTGGGACATGGATGCTGGTTGCACTCTGGCCGTGGTTTTGAGAGGGTGGATAATCCCTGTCAGCCAGTTCGGAGTGTGGTTACTTGGTCCTCCCCCACAGGTGCTTCAGCTTCCTCTCCAGTGAACAAAACCAACCACCTGCTCACCAGTGCTCTGGTTTCTTCAGTCTGAAGGAACCAGGTGGGCTGTCCTTCAGGTCCTAAGCAACCCTGGAGACAGTCTGAACTCCACATCGTTTGACACATCCTGTCAAGAGCCCCCTGATATGAGTCAGGGCTTCAGGAAACCTCCTGACAGGTCATCCATTCATCCATCAAAAGTCTTTCCCCTCTTGACTGGAGCAGGAAAAGCATTTCGTTTGCAGGTCTCATTGCTTGGATCAACTCTCTCCTTCATCTTTCCCAAGGGAATTGTCCATGGCTCCAACCCCATCCATAAAGAGCTGGAGAAACAACAACCAAGCTGTGGTGTGGAAAGGTGGCCAGGACCAAGAATGAGCTGGTTGTCAACAATGCTGATTGCATAAAATCAAATAAACCGGCAGACAGATGAGGAGGAGGAAGGGAGGCCCAAACACTCACCTCTCCTTCCCACCCCCTCTCTTCTCCCCACCCTCCTCCTGAAAAAGTTATTGGTCTGGTTGTTTAGTAAAGAAACCAACACAAGTCGAGTCTCTGCCTGGTGTGTGCCTGCCCTGCCTCACATCACAGGGAGGCTCAGCACAGCAGGAGCGAGGAGAAGCCACATCTGCAGCGGAGAGGCCGCCCAGCAGGACGGGGCTGCTGGGCTGGAGGTCCCTGAGGACAAACGAGTGGAGCCACGCAGGAGCCTCTCCTCTCCAGCCACCTGCAAGAGAAAGGAGACAGTGTGGAGTGAGAGGTGTGGCTGATCGTGGAATCATGGAATGGCCTTGGTGGGAAGGGACATTAAAGGTCATTCAGTTCCACCCCCTGCCATGGGCAGGGACACCTCCCACTATCCCAGGGTGCTCCCAGCCCCGGCCAACCTGGCCTGGGACACTTCAGGGATCCAGGGGCAGTCACAGCTTCTGTCCCCACCCTCACAGGGAACAACTCCTTCCCAATATCCCCTCTAACCCTGCCCTCTGGCAGTGGGAAACCATTCCCCTTATCCTATCACTCCAGGCCCTTGTCCAAAATCCCTCTCCAGCTCTCTTGGAGCCTCTTTAGGCACTGGAAGACCACAATTAGGTGACCCTGAAGCTTCTCTTCTCCAGGCTGAAGAATCCCAATTTTCTGTCTTTCCTCATAGGAGAGGGGCTCCATCTCTCTAATCAAATTGGTGGCCCTCCTTGGTCCCTCAGAGGACTTGGGGCTTGGGGGCTGTGCAGCCCCACGTGTGTGCATGTGCAGAGGGGCCAGGGCTGGTTTCAGCACCCAGACCCTGGCCTGGAGGTCAGCTCAGCTCTTCAGGAGATGTTGGTGACGGTGGTGTTACAGGGCCACTTGTGGCACAGCGCTGGTTTGGACACTGGTTGGAGGTGTCTGTGTGAAGTGGCTGCCTGGAGGGACACTCAGGTCTGTGTGATCCATGTATCTTATGGAGCCACTGCTGGCCAGTGGCTTGACCTGGTGGCCTCAAAGGTGGAGATTCCCCTGGGTGTCAAATATACCACCATGGGGCTGGGAGACATTTCCCCAGCTTCCCCCCTCAGGTCCAGAGCCGCTGACCTCATTAAACATTGAGTGGGATCTGGATTTGAAGCAGAGTCCAAAGTCCAGACCGAAATCCGCGGTTTCACTTGCAGTGCCAGCAGGGGCTGTGCTCCAGCAGCTCTCACACCTCAGCAGAGGGATGTGCTGCTTCCACAGAGGTTGGAGATTGGCAGGGACACCTCTTACTGTAGATCTTTTTCCAGCTTCCCACTTGCTGGTGGGAATATTATCCTGACCACAGATGGTTCACAACTTATCCATCAATTCCAGGATAAAGTTCTCAGTGCAAGGGCTGGACCTGAGGCCACTACTTGGATTTCTCTAAGGTCTGGGGAGCACAAGCTTGAAGGAAATCCTCCAGATCTCTTGCATGCCAATTTGTGGGCTGGTGAAGGTATCCCTGTGGTCTGCACAGCCACCAGAGCCCTGGGGAGCAGTGAGGGAACCTGAGGCCAGTCTTCTCCACCTCCCAACCTGCTGCTCTGTGAAAACAGGGTGGAGAGAGGTGAATCTGTTTTTTTTCCCAGCAAAAGAAACAGTGAATAGCCTTAAAATAACCCATGTTTGGAAGCTCACTGAAGGTATCAGCTAGTGCACGCTCAGTCCTTGGAGTCTAGTTAAAGCTGTCAGCTTCTGTAACCTGAACGTTCAGCAAATCAGGGTCACTGTTAATTATTCAACAGTAAAATAATTGAATCTGAAAATTACTCTGGTGGATGGCAAGTCAAGGTCATTTTGTTTTATTTAAAAAGAAAATATTTAATGCCTACCACTGCCATCATCAGTAAATGAATCTGTTATTTGTTTTAAAATAATTTCAATTCAATATTAGTTTGATAGTAATAATTTGCTGATGAATGGAACCTTTCCTCTGAAATTATCCAATGCTTAAAAAACCTTGGCTAAATCTCTGCATTACAACCTGTAGGATCCTGATCTAACAAGGGAGGAATCTGTGTCCTGGGAAGTTGAAATGCTTGTCTGAAGCTGTGCAGATGCACTGAAGAACGGTGAGGAGCCACACCAGAGATCCTGGTTCCCTTCTACACTCCTGAAAACCCCATGGATTTCCCAGTACTTCTAAATGACTGATATCTCTCTATAGTGGAAAGGGGAAGGGGAAGGGGAAAGGGAAAGGGAAGGGGAAGGGAAAGGGAAAGGGAAAGGGAAAGGGAAAGGGAAAGGGAAAGGGAAAGGGAAAGGATGAATCAGGCTTCCAGGAGGGTGGAGGGTAGGTTGGATGTCTGCATGTGGCTGAAATGACACACGTGGAAGAAGGAATTGAGTGAGGTGAGGAGGCTGGAGGAGGTACAGACATGGCTGATGACCTCTCTGAGCCACGTCTGCCCTCTCCTACCTTGGTGGGCTGGAGGTGCTCGAAACTGTTCTCTCTGAGGGTCGCCACGGCTCTGTTGGCATTTCGCTCCTGCTTGTACATCTGTGTGGTGGGGGGGATGGATGGTGCCACAGCTGTGTTCAGGTGAGTCCCGTTGCCAAAGGCCTGAATGGCGTTTTCTTTGTGTGGGCAAGAGATGGAGAAAAAGCTTGTCAGGGCAGGAGAAAGCATCCCCTTCCCAGCCCCTTAGTCTGCATCACCCAGAGGCATGCCTGAGGCTCTTCAGAGCTCCTCTGTTGGTAACAGAGGGAGCTGGACACCTCCAGACTCCAGAGGAGCAGAACATCTCCATGCCCCCACTCCAGAAGAGCAGAACATCTCCATGCCCCCACTCCAGAGGAGCAGAGCATCTCCATGTCCCCACTCCAGAGGAGCAGAGCATCTCCGTGCCCCCACTCCAGAGGAGCAGAACATCTCCATGCCCCCACTCCAGAGGAGCAGAACATCTCCATGCCCCCACTCCAGAGGAGCAGAACATCTCCATGTCCCCACTCCAGAGGAGCAGAGCATCTCCGTGTCCCCACTCCAGAGGAGCAGAGCATCTCCATGTCCCCACTCCTGAGGAGCAGAGCATCTCCATGTCCCCACTCCAGAGGAGCAGAACATCTCCATGTCCCCACTCCTGAGGAGCAGAGCATCTCTGTGCCCCCACTCCTGAGGAGCAGAGCATCTCCATGTCCCCACTCCTGAGGAGCAGAGCATCTCCGTGCCCCATGCACGAGAAGCCTCAGCAGCGCGCAGCGGTGCCCGTGGACACTTACGGAGACAGATGTTGTTGGTGAAGAGGTGCAGGAAGCTCTCACACTCTTCCTGCCGGTTCCCACTGGCATTGCAGGTGCACCAGGGAGCTATGCTGGACGTGGAGTTGTCAATGTAGTTGGGGGTGATGGGGCTGCCTGCCAGGACCGAGGAACAAGTGTTACTGCAAGGCTGGCACTTCCAGAAGGGTCAGAGACATCCCTGCTGCTCTCCTGGCTGAGTTTGCCTCAGCCAAGCCCCTCTGTGACAGCAGCAAAATCCTTCAGGTGCTGATGTCTTGGGTCTGGTTTGCTTCCAAGGAGGAGAAGAGGGGCAGTCACAACCCTTCTGGTCACACCACCACCAAAGCCTTCAGCCAATTAAAAAGTGACACCAGTCCAAGCAATAAGCAGTTTCTGGGAATTCAGTTTCCCTCATAACATTCAGAGAATCATGGAATGGTTTGGGTCGGAAGGGACATTAAATCCCATCCAGTGCCAACTTCCTGACATGTGCAAGAACACCTTCCACCAGACAAGGGTGCTTCCAGCCCCATCCAACCTGGCCTTGGACATTCCCAGGGATCCAGGGGCAGCCACAGCTTCTCTGGGCACCCTGTGCCAGGACCTCACCGCCCTCCCAGGGAACAATTCCTTCCCAATATCCCATCCAACCCTGCCCTCTGGCAGTGGGAAGCCATTCCCCTTTGTCCTGTCACTCCAGGTCCTTGTCCAAAGTCCCTCTCCAGCTCTCCTGGAGCCAATTCAGGCACTGGAAAGGGCTCTAGGTTTTCTTGAAGCCTCTTATTCTCTAGGCTGAGAGTTCTAAAACTGTATGGGAACATGTGTAAAAGTTTTCATACTCTCACTGAAAAAGCCAGTCTCCAGAATGAAGGATTAAAATGGAATTAAATGTTGGCCCAAAGATCTGTCAGTCTATCCCATCCATCAGGATGGAACTAGTCCAATGGCCATTAGTACGTCTCTTTGGACTCTTGCTCGTGCCTGGACCAACTGCTGCCAGCTAGGCTCTGCAGCATCTGAGAACCCAATATGACATTCTCTGAAGTCAGAAGAATGGCAGTGGAGGGTGATTTCCAGTGGCATCACTGGTGATAGCATCAGGGAATCCCTGACAGAGCAGACACCCTGGGACAGCCCATCCATTTTCACCAGAGACAAAAGCTGGAATCTTGCAGCAGCCCATGGTTTTTCTCCCTCCACTGCAGCCATCCTGAAGTTACCCCATACCCATAGCTTAGTCATGTCACTGCAGGGAGAAAGACCAGCACCAGGCTGGACGGGGCTTGGAGCAGCCTGCTCTAGTGAAAGGTGTCCCTGCTGATGGCAGGGGATGGAATGAGATGGGCTTTGCAGGCCCCTTCCAACCCAAGCCATTCCAGGGCTCTGTAATGTTCCCTTAGAGCTCAGCTCTCCACCTTACTGCCCTCACAGTCAGAGTGCAAGGAGATGTGTCCCACCCAGAGGAGGCATTTCCCACTCGGAGGAGGCATTTCCCACTCAGAGGAGACCTTTGCCACCCAGAGGAGACACTCCCCACTCAGAGCAGACACTCCCCACCCAGGGGAGGCATTTCCCACCC
>VZRZ01002435.1:89665-127183 GCA_013398175.1 Climacteris rufus
TTCCCACCCGGAGGAGGCATTTCCCACCCGGAGGAGGCATTTCCCACCTGGAGGAGGCAATTCCCACCCAGAGGAGGCAATTCCCACCCGGAGGAGGCAATTCCCACCCAGAGCAGACACTCCCCACCCAGAGGAGACATTTCCCACCCGGAGGAGGCATTTCCCACCCGGGCAGAGGTGCCCTCACCGATGATGCCGGTGTAGGCCAGCAGGCAGGCGGCGTAGCTGTCCCTGCGGCAGCCGCTCGCGGCCTGCGGGGAGGGCTGGCAGTTGAACTGGAACTCCGCGTAGCGTGACCTGATGGAGCCAGAGCACAACGGGGGATATGTTAGCACAGGTAAGGGGGGCAAAAGGGGACACAACAGCACACTCGTCTTGTTTACAGAGGGAATGTGTTTGCAAAATGCTGCTGTAGGTGTTGCTCAAACTGTTTGAACAAACGTCCTTTTACACTCTCCTGCCCACTCCAACAAACCCAGGAGGAGGTTTTGAACAGGTTCTGCAGTTACTGTTTTACAGACTTCCTCCAGGACTGCAACAAAGGTCCAGTCTTGGAAGAAATGTTTGTTTTCTGTTGTGTGAGGTTGCTTTTTGAGGGAAGAGCTGTTGCCGGTGGGGAAGGAACTCAGTCTATTTTGCCATTTTCTATCTTTCGGGAAATAACTTTGCCCAAAGATCCCAACCTTCATTTTTAGGCTGATTTGCTGAAACAGAGAATTTCTCTCTTTAAAGATTCTAAACATAACCAAGGTCATCTCAGATAAAGGGAAATGTCCAGAGGTTCAGATATGAAATGTTCTACCCATCACCAGGGCTGCTGCCCCATCCTCTGCTGCAGACACTCATTCTCAGGAGCAGGTTGGACTCCCTGGAGCCTGTGGAGCAGGTAAATCATTCTGCCAGTTATTTGCCACTTAGTTCTTTAGGGATGAGTCAGCTGTTGGCACATGGTGGTGTTCGGAGACTCTTAAGATATCTGAGACACCAACACAGGGCTTTCAGATAGGATACAGCAACGGCTGGAGATCCAGATCCATCTCAACATCCATTCCAGGCACTAAGGGATTTCACAAGGCATTTGAGCTGCTTAGGAAACTGAAGCAAGCACTAACACTGACAACACTTGAAAAGAGGGTTCTTTACGTGACAACCTGCAGTATCTGACCTGTGAACTGAACACCTCAAATGTTTACTCTGTCTGGGCAATCTCAGAAAAACTGAGCATGTTGCTCCTCCCAGACATCCTTTCTCTTCCAGACGTTGCTGGTGCTCTTGGTCAGTGTCAGCATTCCAATTTGCACTTTCCAGCCCACTTCTCTGCTACTCCCCAATCTTTTTTTCCTCATCTTTGTTCCCATATTTGCTCCATACCAACTCCTTTCTCCTGTGACATGGACAGGCAAAATCTTCTTTCCCAAAATTTGCTGCATTGTTTAGAGAAGATGTAGAGAATGGAGATACTGATTGCAGATTTTATATAATCCATGTTAGTAGAGCCCTCCCCTCTGAGCTGGGAAGTTCAAAGGGTTAGATCTGTGCAGGAGAGGCAGTGCAGGCAGGGCGAGCCCTGGAGTGTTTTACTCCATTTCTTCATGATTTATTTCTGGCTCTCCTTGTGGATTCTGCACTGCTGGCTTTGACCAGGTCACATGTCAACCTCTTGCTCCCTCTGTGTCTCTAGAGGATATTTTATATTATGTATTCAGAGACCAAGGGACCAGATAATTAACAGCTGGGCTGCTGGCAGGAAATGGTTTCCAGTCTCCTGGGGAGCAACACTCTCCCCTTTGAACCTCTTCCTCCTCCTGGGCCCTCTTGCCTTGTTAGGGAGAGGGCAGTACCCGTCCATTTCAGATTCCATGGGTAGCCAGAGGACACATCTGAGCAGGGCCTGGTTATCCCCGGAGCTTTGCATCTTTCAGAGTCTACTTCTGCATAGTTCAGTCATTCTCCTGCATCTGTGTTTCTGGGGTGCAGAGCACTGAGGGTATTTGTACCTCTGTCCTTCCAAGAGGATGCCGCTGCTCCCACCTCCCTTTGTGAAAATACGGATTCTTATGTACAGATGACGTGCTGGTGGGGGATGGCTGCTGCAAGTTCATCTCAGAAACTCCCAAGCCCCACAACAATTAGAGGCTGGGACAATACAGGGAGGAGTGTCCTCCTTGTTCTTGTGCTCTTCCTTGGCTGTCTGCTCATGGCTCCAGCTGCACCCAGGGCACTGGACTGGGGCCCCCATGGTGCTCTAATGGTCTTACATCTCTCACTGCCAGGTGGGCTCTGCTCCCAAGAGCTCTATGTGGATTAGCCTTCTGGAATATTGAAGACTTTTTGAGAAACAGAGGGGTGAAAATACTACAGATGAAGGAAAAGTGCTGAAGGGCTTTGGCTGTGAGTGTGCACATGGGATAGGTCTGTGTGTGTGTGATTGGGGCTGGATGGAAACAGAGGAGCAAACCAGGCTGACCACAGACTGTGCGATGGATCTAGAGTGACACTGGGACTCTGAGATTCCTTTTGCAATCACCAAAACATGGAATCACAGAATCACAGAATGGTTTGGGTTGGAAGGGACCTTAAAGATCATCTTGTTCCACCCCTGCCATGGGCAGGGACACCTCCCACTGTCCCAGGGTGCTCCAAGCCCCATCCAACCTGGCCTTGGACACTTCCAGGGATGGGGCAGCCACAGCTTCTCTGGGTACCCTGTGCCAGGGCCTCCCCACCCTCACAGGGAATAATTTCTTTCCAACATCCCATCTAAATCTACCCTCCTTCAGTTTCAAGTCATACTCTGTGTCCTATCCCTCCAGGCCCTTGTCAAAAGTCCCTCTCCAGCTCTCTTGTAGGCTCCCTTTAGGCACTGGAAGGTGCTCTAAGGTCTCTCCAACACTCAGCCTTGCAGAAGAAGGAGATATATATATATATATATATGTGTATATGGATTTTTCTAATTAAACAAGCAAGCAAACAAGCATGGTTTTAAGGCATTCACAAGGGCCTCTGGCTGTCAGGACACTAGGTGCTCCTGGAGGATGCTCTGGTCTAAAGAAGATGGACAGTGCGGGAGGTGGATTGGTGAAAGTGGGTGTAAGGACCACTCCCCACCCACCCATATTCCTGCTTAGTCTGGACCAAAGCCAAAAATCCATAGAAAACATCTAAAAAACTTGAGCATGAACATCTCCCATCTTCTGTCCACTAAGACGTTCTGTAGGACACAAGGAGAGGGGTCATGGGGAGGGCCCTGAGGAAGGGCTGTCAGTGAGCTGTGGTGGGATGGTGCACGCAGGGAGGACCCTGCAGGTGAGCGCACTGCCCCTGCCCAGGGACGGCTGTCCGCGTGCGCAGCCCGTGCGCGAACGTCACCTGCAGACGTAGTTTTCCCGGCAGGAATCCAGGGGCGCCAGGCAGTTGGGCTTGTCCTTGGACTCGTAGGAGCAGGCCGGGACGATGGTCTGCCGCCGGCGCTCGGCGCAGGCCGTGTCGGCGCAGGGGCAGAAAAGCAGCTCGTGGCTGTACTCCGGGGGCACGCGGTCGAAGAACTTGCGCAGGGCCTTGTGGCACTTGGCGCGGTTGCAGGCGTCGGCGCGGGCCAGGCGCCGGATGCAGAAGGACACGTACTCCGTCCGCAGCCGCTGGCACATCTCGTCCACGTTGCAGGCTTTGGCAGCGTCCAGACACCGGTTCACCTGCGTCACCTCGTTCTCAGACCCTGCGGGGTGGGGGCAGACGGTGAGGTGGTTTTATGCTGCCCTCCCCACCAGCAGCACCACCCTTAAGGCCTTCAGCCCCACCCTGCTCCCGTCCATGGCCACCTTGATGAGACCTCTCCCCGAGCAGGAAGGACGTGACCAGGGTGAAGTGTTTGCTCTCTGTGTCCTGGCAGGACCAAATCCCCTCTCCCTACTCATATTTTCCCAAGATGTGCCACAGCCACCTACCAGACTGAACCCCCCAGAGCTCAATCACCAAGATAATTTATCTCATAAAATGAATTTTGCTTTAATCTGGGCATCTGGTAACACTTTACTAATGTGAATTAACCAACCTGAGGCCTGGAAGACAGCAGGCATTAAAAAGTGCATCTGCTTATGGCCATGAGTGGATCCATTCTAGTGCTGGGCTCTCCACTAATGGATCTCCTGTTTCCACAGGATGCTCAAGATCAAACCCTGAGTCAGTGGCAAAGCTGGGTTTGTGACACACAGGTGGTCTGCACTAACTCCTGGCACCTCAGACTCTCTGCCCTTCAGACTCTCTGTCCTTCAGACTCTCTGCCCCTCAGACTCTCTGCCCCTCAGACTCTCTGCCCCTCAGACTCTCTGCCCCAGGCAGTAACTTTCTTGAGGCCGCTGGGGGCTCATGTCTGGCTTTGGCAGCAGCTCTGCTTTGTTCACTCCAGGATCTGCCCAGCTAAGTGAGACCTGTCTGGGTCACAATGTGCCCCATCCAGACAAGTCCTACCCAGTATCCCCACATCCTAAGAAGTGACAGTGCCTTCACAGGATGGGATCAGAGGTACCATCCAACTTGGTGCCTCTGGGACCTGATGCTGCCTGGATGTGACTGCACACTGGTCTCTCCCCCAACCATTTGCAGGGTCGCCCTTCACTGGCTTCAGCAAAATCACTCTGCATTTCCACCCTCTTAGACAAGAGGAGAAAGAATGTCCCTGTCTGGGTGGGAGAGCAGAGGTGTGCTGTGGGATGCAGGGAACGTGGAGGAAACCTGCAGCAAAGGGACAAGTCAGGAAAATAAAGCAAAAACTGGTAATGGTTGAGAAGAACGGTGTTTTCAGCAGGAAAACAGGGATGTCATGTTTATATGCCAACAGCCTTCTCTGCAAATACAGGGAAAAGGTAAGAGGGAAGGGTATTGCCTAACACTGGTTGTAGGGCTCCTTCAACAGTGGACGGGGCTCTGTTTTACAGAGGGGAAATGCTATGAGTCCCCAGCAGGAGTCAGCACAAACATCAGACTGTGTCTGGTCGAACAGGTAAGGCCAGGGTCCTTCAAGCTTGAGGGAGAAAATGAAGCTGGTTTTCACCTCTCTGAATGAAAAGCATGACCTGCAGCACACCAGAAGGATCTTCTCCCCAGCAGAGAAAGATTTTTCCACTGAGGAAAAATCCCCAGAATGACAAATTCCCAAACCAGAATAAAGCCCTATCTTTGGCCAGGAGTTAAAACCAGCCAGTCACTGCTGACAAGTGTTAAAACACTGACAGTCTCCCCGAGCACTTAGAGTTGACTGCCCTCCTTTATTTCCCTGACATTATCAGATGCTTCTTCTCCCAGTATTTATTTTTCCCTTCCTGTTGTCCCTGATGTTACAGTTAGCTGGAATTCAAATTCCAAGTTTTTCAGTTATTTTATAATGGGTAAGACTTTTGCTTCATCTGTTTTCATCACTAAATACTTCCCTTTAAAATTGCCCAGAGATTAATATTGTCAGAGCATTGGTTTATGCTGGGGTTTCTATGAGCCAACATGTAGGAAATAGTTACTTGGAAGGGTTTCATTACCCATTCAGACAATAAATCACAGGCAACACATTGGAGTTTCTCCTCTTCCCACGCAACACCAGCGGATGTGCTTTTTAAATCACTGCTACAATTAGAGTGGAGGGATACGGTTCTTTTTGCAGAGTTTTAATAGTGGGCATATATTGTTTAGGTAAAATTTGGTTTAATATACCTGTTGCTCTCACTTGGCCTATGGTCACAGGGGTGTCTTAGGTTTCAACAAGTTCTTGGGAATTCTTTTTGGTAAACTTAAAAGAGGGTCCTTTGGCAACATTAACCATATGACCCTGGACACTGGACAGGCACAGGGCAGAGGGTCCTAAGTTATGTTACAGAATATTTTGATTAATATAAATAAGGAAAAAAGGTTAACCCCAGAAATTTCATGTCCCTAAGTGGATGCCAAGTCTTCTGAAGAATCACTGCTGCTCTGGGCCCATCTGCTTTGCTGCCCAACCTATTTCAATCTGCTTTAAAAACCTGTCAGCATCTTAACCATGCACAAAAATCCCCATCCCTAGATTTCCCCATGCTCTGAAGCTTTCTAGGACTCTCAGCAAAAGCAGAAAAACTCCAGTAAAGAAAACCATGACCCGGAAAACAAAATTCCCTGTCCATGCTCCAATAGGCCAGGTGGAGTCAGTAAGAGTGAGGTCAGGGAGCACCTCCCATCCCCTCTGTTCTGATTGTCCAGGGCCGATGGGTTCATTTGCTCCTGGACATTTTCACCCAACAAATGCCTGGCCATGGTGGGGACTAGAGACATCCACCAGCTGCAAGGACATGCTGCTCCTTCCTCGCTTGGATGCACTCCAGCTGTGGATGTCACCCCAGAGCCAGGTGCACATTTGGAAAAGCTGCAACAGGGGAGCTGTTTGGGCACATCTGCCACATGAGAAGCACATTATCTGCTCCCAGACAGGTAGTTTGCTAAAAACAACACTCTTGGTAAAACTTCCCCGTGGCTGTGGTGCATACTGTGGTGGCAGCTGTGACACTGGTGATGGATGGGTTATTGGCCACCACACTGACCTTTGAACTGCTGAGCCCCTCAGAGGTTAAAAGGTGTCAGGCAGCCCTGCTCAGTTGTTAACAGGATTACGAGGGCTCTGGGTCCCGAGGTTGTCCCCAGGGCAGGGGGTTAAAGGCTGTGGCTGGGATAAACACATAGGTTGAGTTATTGACCTTTTTCCTGCAGAGTTTGATCCTGTGACTGATGTGGAAGCACCTTCTCAAACCTAACAATAGCCAGGCAGCTCCTGTTTGATGAGGTGTTTGCATGGAACAGATCATCCACCTACTATGGAGAATGAGTGCACCTAGGATGGCTCATTGGAAGGGGTCATTGTACCACATCCCAAAGTCCCAGTCCTTCATAGTAGGGACACGAAGCAGCCAAAATACAAAAATCAGAAGAGTTTCTTCCTACAACACGTAACAGTTTACCACAGGAATCAGAGGAAATTCCTCAGAAAAACAATTGCTAGACCTGAACCATGCAATGCTCACAAGGGAGCACAAGGAATTCCCTGTAGCACTTGATCCCACAGGCAGTTCCCCCCACTTTGACTCAGGAGCTGTAAGAGCATCTTCTCACCCACCTACCTGCGGTGATGGATGCCAGCCGGACGTAATCAAAGCCCCTGATGAACGGCTCGTAAGGGGAACTCTCCAGAACATTCATGCCTGGGGGGAAGAGAGCAGGTGGTGAGAGGGCAGAGGAGGCTCCTGAGGGATGCACAAACTTCAACATCTGCAGTGCAGGATTGTTTGGTGGGTCCAAGGGGATGTGTGCTCTAAAGGCCATAAGTAAATACACTCAGAGTCACAGAAACAGGTGCATGGACACATCCTTGGAGAAGGGAACAGGATGTAATGGGCTTTGTGAAATATATCTCAGTTTTGGAGTGGGACAGCCTGTCAGGGAACTATTGAATTGCAACTGTCTGGAGTGCAAGCCTTGGGCCACTCTCCAGGGACTGCCAAAGAGGACACCAGGCTGTAGCACAGGCTCTTGCTCATGGGCAGAGTTCAAACCACTAGCTCCCTACAGACACAGGGTTTCCACCACTATTATTGTTGTTTCCTCTATGTCCCTTCCTGGGTCAAAGGTCCTCACCTCTTTTTAGGACACAGTCAGGGCTGTGCACAGGGTTGTGTGTGTGACAACACACTCCATATTTACTGTCACCACTCCCTTTCACCTTGTCAGCAGCTTTTTCTTACTTGGCATAGAGCTAATGACCCACAGCTCCTGCAGAAGCTTCCTCTCTTCATTCTTAAGTCTCTGGGAACCTGATTTTATTCAACCGCTGCTTCCCTTTCATGTGCACAATGGTCTGTAATGCCCCATCATCCTGATGGATACCCCGGAATATTACTGAAGCAAACAGCTCAGTATCTGTTGGTTTTTTTATCAGACATTTAGAAGGATGGGGACAGCACATCCATCAGCAGCAGATGCACTGGCTGGGATAAACTATCCAACCTTATCCTCCAGGCATACGCTGACCTCCAGCTGCAGGCAGGAACAAACGGCCCCCAGGGCCCACAGCCCTGTGCAATTGCCACAGGTGCATTACCAGGCAGCTTTACACCTTCATTGAAATATCTTGCATCGTTACTGACTGGAGAGGGGCCCAGTTGTTTGTTTCAGCATAGCAGTTTTATGTCCTGATGATAAAGCGCCTTATCAGAGAATTGTTATCAGGTAGTCATCACGTTATTGTGTCTCTAAATGGGAAGGTGGCTAAACACGGGTGCACTCAAGAGAAGCTGAGTAAATAAGTGTGCTTTGTAAATTCCCTGAGCATGCACTTCCACAATTGTTTTTACAAGAGGACTTCTAGGAAGCTTTTTGCAGCCTCCTGGGTATGTGTGATTGAGAAACAAAGCTGTACATGGACCGTGTGGATTGGTTTCCTTTCTCAGTCAATTTAACACGTGTAAGGACTCTGAAACATGTGACTGCAATGAAATATATCTCCATGGGGAAATTAAGGCAAGGAAATCAAAGGTTTGGTGTACGAATCTGCATTGCAAGTGAAGTCAGTAGTTGAAAAAGGGTGGGGCTCAGCACACAAGAGCGGAGAAGTGGAGCAGAGGTGTCGTCAGCCCCCAAGAACAGCCCTCCCCCAGCTATTCCCAAGGTAGAAGTCCCAAGCCACTGGGCAGGCAGTCCATCCAACCAAACTCCTATTCTGCATCTGGAGACCCACAGCTGGCCCCTGACTGCTCCCAGCACTCCTTGCCAGCCTCTCCCTCCTCTTCGTTTCAGTAGAACGTGACCCCACCCATAGCAGGGGCTTGGAACGAGATGGTTTTTTAAGGCACTTCCAACACAAACCATTCTGTGTCCCAGAGCTGGAAGTCCTCATCACAGCACTGTGCTACACAGCCATGTCACAGATGAACTGCGCCCAAAGTTTTAGCCATGAAGGTCAGCTAAGATCAGGGAAGAAGTTGTGACACAGCCCATTGAGATTAATGGATAAACTGGACTGTCACCTCTTCCCCAGGCTTCACTTCAATGGAAACAAATCTGACACAATCATGGGAAAAACCAGATACTGGAGGGTGCTGAGGCCACGTATTTCCCCAGCCAGTTCATAGCACCACGCTCTGCAGCCTGCAAGCTCTGGCACCTGAAAGCTTCCTGGGAACTCGATCAAGCAGTTCCCATCCCAGCAAGCCCTTGCACTGTAGTGTCCATCCTCTTGGCTTTGCTTGGCCTTTTGGCCTGTGGTCTGACCCCTGCAGTTTTCCTTTCAGGCTTCAGCCAACAGTGTTTTATTCATCTATTTCACAGCCCATGGCTGGAAGGGTCTGTTTTATTCCCCATTTTAATTTTCATGGTGCATAAAATACTCACCAGCCTGACAAGAAAGAGTTATGGCCACCGAGGTGCAATTTTATGATGACTCTTAAAAAATGTCAAAATCCAAACTTACTGAATACTGGCTCTGGGAACACTTTAAATTCCAACTTGATGTCACCAGCCTCAAATCTTCACTAATCCAAAGACATGGTGCATTCCAAGAGAGTGTTTTTTTTTAAGTTCATGCTGTTTTTTCCTCAATGCCTGTGCTTTATGTAGTGTTTCTATTAAATCTACAGTGTTCATAGTCTTGGTTAATATGCTTAGATGCAAAATATGCTGTGTGTTTCTCCAGCAAAGGATCTCAAGGAATATTTGGAATGTCATGAAAGAGAGGTCAGGTTAAAAAAATAAAAAAAGGAAGGAGTCATCTCAGGTTTTCAGGACTGCTTTCCCCAAAATGTCGATACCATGGGGTCAACAGGATTATCAAATCTCCTGAGTTGGAAGGGACCCACAGGGATCATCCAGTCCAGCTCCTGGCCCTGCCCAGGACACCTCAACAATCCCACGCTGTCCCTGAGAGCATTGTTCAAACTCTCCCGGAGCTCTGGCAGCCTTGGGGCTGTGACCATTCCCTGGGGAGCCTTTTCAGTGTCCCACCACACTCTGGGGAAGAGCCTTTTCCTGATATCCAACTAACTCCTTCAACACAGCTTCACACTCTTCCCTGAGGTCCTATCAGTTTTGAGACGGAACAGGATAACGCAGGGGTATTTTGCAGCCACTCTGGAGCTGGGGAGCTCTTTAGAAAGGCCGGTGAGCAATTCCCTTTTCAGAGGATCAACAGAAATGAGCGTCCTGCTCAACTGACCTTCCATCAGCGTGTGGTGGATGCTCCAGTAGACACTCAAGCAGTGCTTCTCCTTTTTCATGCCGCGCTTGCACTTGCAGCCGTAGAGCTGGCTGGAGAGCAGGGCCGTCACGGTGCTGCGGCACTGGCTCTTGGCGTCGGGGCCCAGCTTGTTGGCGCCATTGCCCGCGATGCACTGCCGCAGCGTGCGGAACTTGGCGCTGCACACCGGGTCCGCCGTGCACGCCTCACCCGCCTGCAGGCAGTCCCTGCTCGGCCCCACTGCGTCCAGCACGCCTTCTGCAAGGAAACCAGAGAGCTGCTGTCAGCGCCACGGAGCAAGCCCGGCTGGGAAACGCACTGTGCCTCCCACAGGCTCCTGCTTCCAGGTTGCCCAGAGAAGCTGCGGATGCCCCGTCCCTGGAAGCGTTCAGGGCCAGGTTAGATGGAGCTCCGAGCAGCCTGGCCTAGCAGGAGGTGTCCTCGGCCATGGCAGAGGAGTGGAACAAGACGACCTTTTTAAGGTCCCTCCCAACCCAAACTATTCCATGATTCTATGACAGGATCATCCTGGTAGAAGGATTATAGGTGACAGAAACTTGACCAGTTCCTGGTGCTTAATTTTGAAAAAATCTTTTCAAACTCTTTCTTTCGCAGCTCTCTATCTCCTTTCTGCCCTCCAAAGTTAACAGTAGCTCAATGCTACGGAGACCCTGGCCTGTGCTCCTTGAGTATGATTTAACCCTGCCTACACCTTCCTGGAGCTATAAATGGCTCTGTGTGGGTGTTTTGACATGTAGTCAGCCCACATGTGTCCCAGGAGTTGGCCCTTGTTCACTGTCACCATCTCCCCAGGACTCCCACTGGTTTTGTCTTGGCTTTTTCCAAGCTTCTGTAAATTCTCTTTAGAATTCTTTTACCAACACAAAGTGCTCTATTCCCCACTTAGAGAGGAGAGACCAGAGCATGGGAGAAAGACACAATTGCTACATGTACCCCAATAAATGAGTTCATCAGGGCTCGGTGGTGCTGTGCCCAGTGCCTGGAGCAGACCAATCCCCTGTTATTTATTGCTGTTCTTCTCTAAAACAGGCTGGACACATCCAGGCTGACTCTGGGGATGTGCTCACCCCAAGGCTCAGGGTTGCATCGCTGCTCCTGGCAAAGGCAAGGCCAGCAGCTCGGCCGTGCTCAGCAGGACATGGCTGTGTGACATCCAGGTGGCAGAGAGGTGACAGGGTCAGGACAAGGCGAATCTCAGCCCTTCCACCTGGTGTGATGCTCTGCAGTGTTTGACACAGGTCAGGCATGACAGCACCACAGCTTGGGAGAGTGGGGAAGAGGCAAACCTGGTTTATGGAAGGGGAGAATCAGTGCCAGTGCCTATACAGTAATTTTGGATCCTGCTGTACTGTAAAAACAGAAGCTGTTGTCATGACCTTGAAGGAGGACTTCTCAAATACTTCCCAAAGGAACTCCCTGAATGTAACATAACTTGTCTTCCCTTTGGATAGGAACCAGAAGGGTAAGGATAGACAAGACCTGTTGCTTTTTGACTCCCTCCAGTGTCTGCTTCTGGTGAGACCCAACTTGGACAATACTAGAAAATCCTGTTTCCTGAGAAAGATGTTAGTCTCTGATCCCCATCTCTGAGGGCTTCATGAAATCTCTGCTCTCCCCAAGACTCTACTGATCTCTTCAGAAAGTCCCCTTTTCTGCCTTCCAACTGCTACCTCCCCTTAATTTCTGCACCTCCCAGTTCAGCACTCAAGCCCAGTATATCCATTTCTGTTCCCTCAGCAGTCACAGTGTGTTTGCTAAGACAGAGCTGCCTCTGTTGTTCTTCATTAGAGTAGAAACAGCAGCTGGAGTTCAGCTACTTCAATTATGTTTATTACAAACTCTGGGTGAACCCACCAGGAGGTTTCCTCCTGAAACATCTCAATGGAATCTCAAATGAAAAACCTTTCATCTAACTTCAGACTATTTCAAAGTGCCTCATGGCCAATGTTAAGCTTTCAGGTACTTAAAATCTCACAACACCTCAAATTTGAGTTCTCCTGCTCCTGATTTATTCATAGACCTGGTTTATTTAGCACTTAAGGCTTATTTGGATCTGCCAAATGTGGAGAGAGAAATTATTTCCAACATGCAGGAACTCTGCCTTGGGCTGTCATATATGGAAGAACTTTGAACACAAGGAACCAGTTTCCTTGGAATATCATTTGGGCTGCAGTTTCACTGCGATCCATAAAATGAGCCAGAGAACATATCTGAGCAGAATCCATAGGAATAAAGAAAAAAAGTACTTGGCTTATTTTACTCTGGCTTTTTCCAAAGGATGTCTTCTGAATGAGGATAAAGCCCAGCAGGTTGTATTCTAGAAGAGATGACTTTGTCAGTGTCCTGTCAGCTGCCAGAAAAGTAGGTTAAAAGAGAAATTATGACCTTCCTTCCCTTTCTCCGCTACATGAATTGCAGAAGATACTCCCCAGGATGGTTATAAACACAACCAGCCTGTAAAAGCTGTAAAACACTTTGGGATATCACATTAAATAAATCAAGCAGATTGACCATTTGAGAAATTTTCCTGCAAAAGTGTAAGTAAATATATCCTCAAACTGAACCTTGCTTCATAGAACAAAGGCCAGGGGTGAATATTTACAGCCCAAACCCAGAGCATAAAACACCTCCATTCAGACTTTATGACAGAGGTGCTTGGGAGTGTCACGAATGACCCACTCTGTGATCATGTCACTTAAATTCCAAATCATTCAGGGGCTTTTATTGTTGGCAATGCCTTTGCAACTGAGACAACATCACACCACGTTTTTCTCCTCACACTGCCCCTGAGAGAGTAATTTTATGCAACATTAAGAGAGCGCCTCTTAGGGAAAAAAATAAATCTCCGTGACTTATAAAATTGATGGTGCTTCCTAACAGGCAGGGACAAGAGCAATATTAGGGCTTCTCTCCCAAAGATCGAGTGGCCTTTCTGGTTTTGCCTTCGGAAATAGCTCCTTGCAGGCTCTGTGCCGCAGGATTTGCCTCCTCCCTGACTGACCAGGGAATTGGGATGTGCACCGGGCTGTGCATGGCTTGGGCTTTCTGTGCCTCTGTTTTTCTAATAGCAGCCCTTCCAGCTCCCTCTGCTCTCTTTAAAAGGCCATTTGTCTGGATTTTTATTCCTCGCTCGCTGCTAATTTCACGCTGTTTACGGTGGGCAGATGGAGTTATGAGTTTATTTTCACATCCTGTTTGTAGCTGTGCTCCACATCTGTTTCTGCTCACTCTCACCTCACTGCCATTTGCCCAGAGTTACTCCTAAAGTGCAGGAGTAAGAGAAAAGCCTGACTCTTCTCATTTTAGCAGACCCTTGGTTCCTCTCATGCAGGTGTCTCAAAGTGCATTTTGCTGACCAGGCAGGTCTGACTCTCCTTCAAAGAGATAATTTCCTTTTCTCAAGGAAGTGCAGCTGTGCCTGGGGTACAGAAGAGAGAAGGTGATACTATGAGGGCTGGAAACAGTGAATAAAAGTCCTGGAGGGCACCAACACAGCCTTGTCACTCTCCCTTTCTTACTCAACCAACACTTGGGCTTTAGGTGCTTTAGGAGGAACTACACCTGGAGCTTTGGGATATGTGCTCCTCCCCTCCAGTGTATACAGGTATTGGAGGTGAAACTTTTTACACTCCTGATTTGAGGGGCTGGAGAATGTCCAGAGAAGGGCAACAAAGCTGGGGAAGGGTCTAGACAGAAAGTCCTATGAAGAGTGGCTGAGGGAGCTGGAACTGCCCAGGGAGGTGGTAAAGTCCCCAGCCCTGCAGGTGCCCAAGAAATGCCTGGATGTGGCACTCAGTGCTCTGGGCTGGGTGACAAGGTGGGGATTGGGCACAGGTTGGACTCGATGTTCTTGGAGGTATTTTCCAACCTGAAGGACTCCATGATTCTGTGATTCACACACAGTTCTATGGAGTGATGAAGACTTTATTTCCATGACAAGCTGTTGACTCCAAAACATTTGGTGTTTGCTTTTACAATATTTGGAGCTAACAGGAGAATAACCACCCCAAATCTCCAAGATAGCAACAGGAGTGGTTCATTATCTTTCCAGGTTAGCCTTGTTTTGCCTGCAAAGGTTGATGGTTGTCTTCACAGAATCACAGAAGGTGTGGGTTGGAAGGGACCTTAAATCCCACCCAGTCCCACCCCCTGCCATGGGCAGGGACACCTTCCTCTAGACCAGGGTGCTCCAAGCCCTGCCCAACCTGGCCTTTATGCCAGAGCTGGTTTTACAGCCAATACACAGCCCATGTAAATGGCTGGGAGAGGACACTGTAAGCAGCACTTGCATCCTGTGCTGGTGTGAGAGACACTGGCAGAAAAGTTTCTGAACACCAAGTGGGCCCCAGACCATCCTTCTGTGTCCAGCTGGTAGGAACAGCCACCACTGGACAATCCTCACAGCCTGGGTCAGATTATATCAAACATCAAATTAAAGATGTTGGCACTTCCTAATAGGCAACTGTCTGATATGCAGAACGTTTCAACTTCCCCAGAGCTGTCAGAAACAAGTTGTTACAAACAGCTGTTCTGGAGTGAAAAGTGATGGGAAAGGGAGTTTTGAAGAAATATTCCTAGTATCTCCCAAATATCCATAAACCAAGAGTGATGCATGAATGGGCCCAGGTGGCTAATGCAGGTGGCCCCTGCTAAACCTTGTTTAAACTGTGTTTTCATGTCATGATTTTATAGTCAAATGCTCAGGATCACATAAAGAACAAACTCTTGTACACAGCTCAATTTTTTATTTCCCATTTGCTGCTGAAATGGCTGCAGAGCAGCCCCAATAAACACCTCTCCTCCTTTCCCCAGCCTGCTTGAGAAGAGCCCTCCCAGGAGATGCCACACGCCTTGTCCAGAACTTAGAGCTGTTACCTGAATTTCGTAGCACCCAGAAGCATCCTTTGGGATGCTGTTCTCCGTGCAAGGGCAAGTTTCTTCCCCTGCCACCTGTCCTGCCCTGACCTTAGTGCATGTTCCAATGTCCAACACCGTGGCCACTCTGAGGGCTGCCCAGGCTTTACTGTGCTGCCTCAGAGCAGCTCACCTGGACAGGACACCACCACTCATTGCTGGCAGTCCTCTGTGGACTTAGATGGTTCTACAAAGATAATGCACACATAATGAAATCCCACACTGCAAACTTATCTTTTCCTAGTGATCCTTCCCAAGCAGCACTGGGGTGGTGGAATTTGCTGAGAACATGTCAGGAATGTAAAGTCTGAGGGTGTCAAAGCAATACTGGGAAGTTCAGGCCAATAACGTGCTGTGTGTCTCGAGCAGGCATTAAAAATGTGCTGCCTGACTCTTTGTACCTGCAGTTCTGACCTTTCTCTCCTTCCTTTCACGTTATGAGCAGTCCTTTGTCTGTATTTGATCGGTGCCTCCACAGAACTTTACAGGCACTGAGGAGATACAAACAAACACAGCAACATTCACTAAAGGTTTCCTTCTCCTCTAATACCTGATCTGCATAGGAAATAACCTCCTTTCTGCATGGAATCCAGTCCAGAAGAAAACATTCCTCCGATCTGTCTTGCTGTTTATCACAGATTCACACATGACACCCAGATACCACGACAAGTTACATCAAGTCTCCATTACCCTTAAGGAAAAAAGAACTCATCATGAAACCCTCATGATGCCTTGTGGTGAAGTCTCCCTAGATACCACTACTCTCCTACACTAACACATCCTTTTTGACAAGGCTTCAGCCTTTGTTTTCTAAAGATGCCTCTGGAATGCCCTGTCCTGCTGGACTGACTCAGGCAGCCACCAAATCAGTTATGAAAAATATTCTTATGAAAGGAAGATGAAAATCAGACCATCATGCTCAGTGCATGACCTGATTGCAATTAGTTGTGTATCTATTCTAAAGTTTAATTCATCAGACCAGCCTTAAAACTTCTGAGCATCCATGAAGTCCCAGAGTGGGTACAAGTTATTCTGGAACAGTGGGTACTCTGAAACACAGATCACACAACTAGCTACAGGTTTTGGCAGACAAAATGATCCATGTCACATTCATTCCGTGTCAAAATTTGGGGACACCATGATATTGCTGTATTGGGAAGCTTCAATCCCTGATTTCTGCTGGAACAGAGGTGCTTCCCCTATTCCCAAAGCTAAGCAGTTATACCAGATGGGGTGAGTGGGGTTTGTGATTACCAGGAGCTTAACATAGGTGTCTAAAAATAAGCATCCCATCCTGTGGGATAACTGGGGGTCTCTGGATATCAGCTTCTTGTATGTCAAGGACAGCACATCTAGCAGAGAGCAATAAGAACTACTGAGGTCTCAAGGGCCAGAAGTGATCTTTAAGTACTTAGAGTAGATATGTAAGACTGCAAGTTCCACCTAAATTTGACTTTAAAATGTCCTGGCCAGTGGTAGAGACAAAGATTCTCTGCTGAGGCAGAGCAAAGTAAACTTAGAACCAGGATGGCTCCTTTTTAGGTCTAACTCTCCCTGGGTCTGCCCAACCACATCACCTTGGCATAATCCAATGCTGACCAAAATACTGTAAAATGCACACGCTCAAGGAAGGTGTCTCAATAAGAATATTGAGGGTTCTTGATATTCAAATGATCTTTACTCTTCCAGTTAGGCTGATCCCAAGAAGACACTGTTAGCAGCCTGTCATGAAGAGGAATCCCTTATGGATTTTCCTGGAGAGCCTCGGCACAGTGAGGCAGTGAAGTGCAAAGCGTGAGGATTTCTCATGTGTCTTGGAAACCCTTAATTTGATCCCTGCAGAAAGCAGGGAAGAGAGACTGTGTGTGTGTGTGTAGGGAGGGTGGTGAAAATGCAGTCAGCACTGTTCATGCCTACCATTTATTCAGTCAGAAATCCAGCTGATGGGAACATATATAGAATTTACAGTGAGGCATTAAGTGTTTTGCTTGGAATCTGTATTTATTGCTGGCATTTTAAAGAAACTCTTCCTGGCTTATCAAAATAGTTAGAGTAAAAGCTGCCACTGAAAGGCAAGTCATGATGGTCCAGGTGGCTTCTGTCATGTCCCACCACACTCTCCATAAAATAAGAGATTTTTCCCTCCAAATTCTGCTTTAAAATCCATTTCCCTGTGTGTGCCACAGAACTGCTTATGCAGAAATATGTTCTCCCAGGGGTTGCTGGAACCTGTCAGAGAGTCTGTGTATATCAGCTACAAGAAATAGTGAAAAGTAACATTTTTATCTTTCCAATTCTCATGAAGAATGAGATCCCAACAGAGTGGACAAAGAAATGCCCTTTTTAAAGAAGCAGATGAAGGAACAAGATGAATTATAGATCAATCTCACAGCTAAGACTGTCCAGGAAAGTAGGGAGTGATGTGTGTGGTTTGACTTGTGCAAGCTGCTTGGCACAGGTCTGTAGGAGGTGCCACTGGAGTGGCTTCTGAGCAGTCATGGCCAAGAGAGTGCTCATGAACAGAGAGCTCCAAAATCAGCAAAGGCACATTTTCACTCTCAGAAGGTCTTTGAGAGTCTGTCCTGAGCCTGGTACTGTTCAATATTCCCATAATGACTCCAGTGATGGAACAGAGAATGGATTCCTGTAATTTGTGGCTGACAGAAGATGAGGAGGGGGTCGCAAGCAATGGGCAAGACAAGACTGGAATTCAAAATTATCTTGATCTATTTAAGGCAGTGTCTGAAATTAGGACAACACTGACCAGAAGCAAACGTGGCACTGGGAGATGGGAGCATGAAAAGACAGAAGGGAAAAGAAAACCTAGGAAATGGGAGTAAGGGGGATAAGACCGTGGGGTGAGAGGTGGCCACAGGCTGAACATGGAAGAGAAACAGGATGAAAAACAGAAAACATGAGGTCTGAGACATGAGTATTACAATATTTCATAAACCAAAATGTCTACACTTCTACCTAATTCACCTAGTGACATAATCTTAACTATACAGCATTAATTTCAAAGTTATCACACTACAGGGGAAGTCTTTTCCAGGGTTTAAGATCAAATGAGGTGTATTTCTGGGCATCATAACTTGTTAAAGCAGAAAGAGTGAAATTCTCAGAATTCAGGGTTCCAACACCCTGAAGGGAAGCAATTATTCTGCAGTTCTCAACTCCAGTATGGCTTTAGCTGGAGTTTGGGTCATCTTTTGGTGGGAAGGGTAAGGGAGATGACAAGATCCCAGAGAAATTTTATTAAAATTATAAGCGGTTTGCAGGTTGAGGTGAGGCTGAAAGAACAGGATTTGTGTAGTTTAGGATGAAGGCTGTGAAGAAACAAGATCAGAGCACTCAAATACATAAACAAGAGGTTTTAGATGCGGACAGTGATAGATACCCCTCCACTGTCATGGGATGTAAGATGAGAAAGAATTCTGAGTAAATGTGCAGCAAGGGAGATTTAGTTCAATATTAAGAAAAATGTTTTATGGGAAGTTAAAAACTGGAACAGATTATGGAGGGTCTGTTTAATCCCCAGCAGTGGAATTATTTCCAAAAGCATCTGTCAGAAACAAGTCCTGCACTGTCCTTGTCTGCAGGAGCAGCAGGTGTTGGACATGCAGTCCCTTCCTGTTCTCTGTCCCTGGGACACCGTCCATGGAAGGCCCTGGGGGAGGTGTGACTTGTAAAACGAGGACAGGCACCTCCAAATCAAACAAACAACGACGGAGACAGGCACAAATGGAAGGGGAATAAAGTCTGGGTGGAGTCTGGCTCTCCCAGAACAAGGCGTTTCCCTCTTCAGCACCAGGCTGGATGGGGTTGGAGCAACCTGGTTAATGGGAGGTGTCCCTGCCCGTAGCAGAGGCAGGACTGGATGGTCCTTAAAACCCAAAGTATTCTATGACTTTATGATTCTCACAGTTAAGCTGGTGTTAAGCAGTGACTTCACTGACATATTCAATGTGAAGGGGTGTAAAACCAAACCTAAAAAGAAGGAAGTCTGGTAAAAATGTAAAAAAAAGAAGCAGCATTTCCTCCTCTGAAGATAATTGTGCAGGCTGGTGGTTAGGGAGTCTCTTGGGAAGCAAAGGAAATGAGTTTGGATGCCTTCCCGTTTGGGTAAGCGCTGCAACACCCCACTAACCCATGGAAGATAAGCTGTTGGAGACTGAATGCAGGGCTGGGCATGTGCTGAGCATAGAAATGGGAAATTTAACCACTTGGATTATAGACCTTCCAACGCCTTCCAGTACCAGGGAGTCCAAGAGAGCTGGAGAGGGAGTTTGGACAAGGGCTGGAGTGACAGGAAAAGGGGGAATTTCTTCCCACTGCCAGAGGGCAGGGCTGGGTGGGATATTGGGAAGGAATTGTTCCCTGGGAGGGTGGGCAGGCCCTGGCACAGGGTGCCCAGAGAAGCTGTGGCTGCCCCTGGATCCCTGGCAGTGCCCAAGGCCAGGCTGGAGGGGCTGGGAGCACCTGGGACAGTGGGAGGTGTCCCTGCCAGGGCAGGGGTGGCACTGGTTGGGCTTTAAGGTTCCTTCCAACCCAAACCATTCTGTGATTCTATGAGGATTCTCTGTCTTTTCTGGAAATTAAATATAGAAAAATAGTTCTCTACTACTGCTGGCTCAGCACAGGGCTTTGCTGGGGTTGGCAGAGAACCCTGTGGGAGGCAAGTTGGCAAAGCTAGGAAAACACCAGATCCTGGGAGAGAGGGTAGGATGTTTTCTCAGGGATATTTAACTTCCAGATCCACCAGCGCCTCTACCTTGCTCAGCAAAAATAGGTCTGAGCAGCACTCCCTGGGTAGCTCCTCCCTGCCCCACCAGGCTCTAACACAGCTCCTGATGCTCTGGTTTGATCCCCTGGGTCCCACCAAGTGCTGACACTTCCACCAAACTGCAGAAAGGTGGCGGATTTTTAAAGCACATTCAACGTTTTAAAGACACTGGGGGTCTGTGTCCTCCTTTGCCATCCTTGCCAGAGATCTAAGGGAGCTGTTATTCCAGGGCAAATTTGTTCACTCTGCACCCTCCTTGGTGTCCAGAGCAGCTCCAAAGGCAGAGCATGCAGCATCCCCTGCCCACTCTGCAACACCAAAGTAAGGGCAAGGCCTTCAGAGAGTTCTCGGAGTTCAGCAAGTTCCCTGGGGGAGTTGTGATGCCCACTGCATCAAACAGCCCTAAAAATGTGAAATGTTGGTTCAGCAGGGTCAAGTAGTCATTGTCAGGTCCCTGTTCTTGCTCCAGAGAAGTGAGGAGAAAATTACATTTTCTTTGTTTGATCTCTGGCACTTGCTGGATCAGAAGAGTCCATGGGTTTAAGCTTGAACTGCTGCCAGACTGACAATTGTTAGCAAAAATGGACAGGATTTGGATTCTCCCTTCAGTGGTTTAAACGTTCTTATCTGGCCTGCACATCATTATGTGTAACTAAACCCTGGAAAACCTTCCAGCTCTGCCTGCAAAACACAAGAGCAGCCAGGATGGGCCAAGACAACTTTGCAGACCTTGAGTATTCACGGCTTAGGACAGAATCTCACCCATTTTCACAGGGTCATTTATCAACGAACTCTCTTCTTAATGGACCTCTTTGAAGCACTTAAATGCCAGCGTGCTCTGCACTGCCTGGTTATGATGGAGATCCCAGGCATAGCTCAAGCAGGAGCTGTGACACCTTTTTCCATTATTAAGTTCATTTTTGTTCCATTCACTTTTTTTTTCTGTATGTGATTAACTTGTGAATAAAAAGGCCATTTTTTATTTTTCTTTGCAAGGACTGAAGCAGTTTTAATCGTATATAATTCAACACTTGCTATGCAATTTGCATTCCCTGCTTTAAGATGAGTTTGGCACTAAACAAGCACTCAATTACGCTCCCCTGCCTCTGTTTTCTCTGAAAGTTACAAAATTCATTCAAACAAAAGCTAAACCCTCCTGAAGTTTTATGAAGATTAATGATGATTAAAATCAAAGAACAGATTCCTCTCCTGACTTTACAAAGCCACAGGGCTCCAGTGTCTGTCCTCCAGTGACACCTTCCCAAGCAACCCAGGGTTCAAAGACAAAATTGTGCACAGGTTGGTACCAGGACAGGTCATTGCTTCTATCCATCATGCCTTCATCTCTCAGTGACCTTTTTTTGCTTCTGGCACTAAATATTACACATGAAGGCTGGAGTTTGTAAGCCCAAAGCAGCAGTGAGGATGAATAAGGTATACACTGAGATTTGAGAAGGAAACCAACCTGGAAAAACCCAAGATGATTTTCGCTGAGGAAGGGAAAAGCAGTGAGAAGTGAGTGGTGATGCAAGACAGCTGGGATTTAGGCATGTAGCCATACAAATTTATTTACACATATATATGTATGCAAATGTAACTAGGTGTAGAGATAGATAATATCTATAATAGCATCACTGGGCAGATATAATCAACACTGAGCTGATTGAGAGTCAGGAAATACAATGGGGAACCCAAATTAAGTACCTGCAGTTACTCTGGAATCACTTCTGTCCCTCAGTGACTACAGGAGAGCCCAGGGAGCCTCACTGAGCCAGGATCACTCCCACAGCCAGTGGGGCTCAAGGGGAGACAGACAACAAGCAGAGGGCTGGGGGGCATGGCAGGGAAAGGCAGGATGTGTTGGAACAGCAAAAAGACACAACCATGAGAACTTACACTGGAACAAACTAAACATCACATTAAAAGGACACTGAGGCTGTAAATGCAAGGATTCCCAAGTTGAGACGTGCCAGGAGCAATCCAGAAGGAGCTGAAATCCATCCTCCCATCCCAAACCAGCAGGAGGGCACAGTCTGTATCAGCACAATCACATAACAACTGCAGCCTATGCATTAATACAGCTTCACACACAGGAGTGATTCTCATTACATGTATCTACCTTGCCCAGAACATCAGCTGGCTGACAGTCAGACCCAGAGATACTATTTTAATCATCAAACTTGGGTGAGAAATGTACCTTTGGAAGCAGTGCAAGCCTTGTGTTTGTACCTCGTGTAATATTTAGAGTGCTGTGCCAAGCAGAGAGAGGCTGCATTGTGAGATCTACACAGCCTTGGCAAGTCTTTTCAAATACATCTCATAAAAGAGAGAGCAAAAGATACTTCAACCAGGTAACTGTGAGAAATAAAAGGCGTAAAACCAATGTGGAGGCCACAGAATTGGGAAAAACACTGGAAACATGATGAGAAAGAGAGAAGACAAATGGATCGTGTCCTGGGGTGGTTCCAAAACCAGGATGACAAATTGGTTTCCCTTAGAGCTGCTGAGTTGAGGCACTGGGCAGAAATGGGCAGATAACGAGCAACAAAGGCAGTGTCTTCAAAAAATAAAATATAGAGTATAAAGCAAATATTTAATTATTTGTCATATAAAGGCGGTAGAGAGAAAAAGAAGTCAAGGCCAGGCTGGGTGGGGTTTGGACAGTGTCTCTGCCCATGGCAGGGGTTTGGAACAAGGTGAGCTGGAAGGTCCCTTCCAACCCAAACCATTCCCTGATTGTCTGATAATGGTCTTGCAACCATTTAGCTGCTGTCCCTGAGACAGATCTCTTTGTTTCTGTATCACCAGAGGAGCCAGCTGCCCATGCCACTGGATGCTCCAAGGGATGTGGGACATGGACAGGGCTGCAGATGTGACCCAGTCCCACGGGAATCCTGCAGGTTTCTGGAGGGGCAACCGAGCAGAGCTGCAGGCAGGGTAAGAACTCAGCTGCAGCTTGGCAGTGGAACTGCAGTGATGCAGCCCTTGAAGCTCAGTCCTGGTCCCACAGGAACAAATGCTGAAGGTGCAGTGCCACAGAGAGAGGTGACGGTGAGAATGCAAAGCCCAGGTGTCAAACGTGGCCACAACAGAGATCACGAACTTCATTGTTCAGAGAAGAGCCCTGACTGGTGCCAGGGATGAAAAAAAGCACCTGGAGCCAGCGAGAGTCAGAGTGGGCTGAGGGTGGGAGAGGCTCTCCCTGCTGCCCCAGCCCCCCAGAGCCAGCAGTGCCTCCTGCCCCAAGCCCAGGCAAGGAGCAGCATCCCCAGGCACGGTGGCTTCACCTGAACCAGACCTGCCTTACAGCAATTACCTGCTCCCTCCATCCTAGAGATCCCAGGGGATGGAAGGAAATTAAATAATAATAAGTTATTAAGCAAGGTTTGAACCTTTGTGCTGAACTTTCTCCCGATGCCCTCGCTATTTCTGTTGTGGAAATCTGTTTTCGCTCTCAGCTTAAATAACCAAATATGAATTTTGCTGTAAGAAATGATCTTGTAATCCAAGACAACTTGAACTATACAAAGGTCTAGTAACTTGCTTGAAGGCTTCTTTTACCCTTGTAAAGCAAGAGTTCACCCAGCACAGGAACAGAATCCTAATATTTAATTACTGGCTGCAGTTCACATGCAATTATTTATGACACACTTTCAATGATTATTCATAGGTTTCATACTGGGGGCGGGGGAAGGTCAGCAGGCTGCAAACAAGCCTGAAATTCAGAATTACTTGCTGAAGAGACCTGGGGAAAGATGATTATGATGGGAAATGCAAGAGAAGAGCATAAAGGAAATTGATTATGAAGATTTACCAGGACCATGTGTACTATTAAAAACTCTACTGCACATCAGTGAATATCAGACACTTAAATCAATGGAACCTTTAAAGGGAAATCACAATTTCTATCATCTAATCAATGTAGGTAAAAGTGTTGTTGGTCTCTCTTCCCTGTTTTCTGTTGACTTCAGTTTCCCAGTTCAGAGAAATTCGGTGTTTAATCTCATTTTAAGTGTCATGAAATTTGAATAGATCAGAGGCAGCTGAAAAAGCCAGAAGTAATAAAGTTCAGCTTTCCTCCTGTCTATAAAGCCCAGCTAATCACAGCTCTCCTCGAATGGCATTTGCTATTTCAATAACCCATTTCCCCCACACGGCACACGGAGCTGCTCTCAGCCGTGTGCTGCTCTGCTGAAGAAAACACAAAACTGCGCCAGCAGCTGACTGTGAGGACCCCCTTCCTGCAGCTCACGATGAAAAGTAATTCTGAGCTGTTTGGGGCCTGCCCAGGGACAATATCCCTGCTCAAGTGCGGTTCCTCTGCTGCCTCTCACCCTACAGAGTCCCAGCTCTGTTTGCTGTGAGGGCAGTGCTGGCTGTGCACAGGGACAAACAAAGGGCAAAGGAAGCGCCTGCTTTCCAGCTTTGCAGGGTTGTTTCAGCTGTGGATGAAGATCCCAGTGCCCAAGGAAGAATTAAGCTCCTACACTATTTCCCCATGGCACCATCAAGATTGGCCTTTCTGCCCAACAGCAGGAAAGTTCTGCTGCAGGAGAGGCTTGGAAGGTCCCTCCTAACTCAGCAAATCCTGTGATTCTGTGAAGGTTGGGAATCACCAAACGAGGTAGCGACTGCAGTGCCCTGGTGAAAAGATCACAGACTGATAGAAGATCACAGACTGACCTGAGTGGGAAGGGGCCCACAAAGACCATCGAGTCCAACCCCTGTCCCTGCCCAGACACCCCAACAACCCCACCCTGGGCATCCCTGGCAGCGCTGTCCAACCTCCCCTGGAGCTCTGGCAGCCTTGGGAATGTCACCATTCCCTGGGGAGCCTGGGCAGTGCCAGCACCCTCTGGGGGAAGAACCTTGCCCTGATCTCCAGTCTGACCCTCCCTGGCACAGCCCCAGCCTTGCCCTGGGTCCTGTGACTGGTCCCCAGAGATTGCTACACACATTTCAAAGGATGGAAACCAGGAGGAAGAGATGACAGCCAGGAGGGAACGGGCATGAGCCTGTTGCTGGACCAGACTCACCCAAGAAGAGCCTGTATGGTCCCAGAGGAGGATCCTGTATGGTCCCAAAGGAGGATCCTGTATGGTCCCAAAGGAGGATCCTGTATGGTCCCAAAGGAGGATCCTGTATGGTCCCAAAGGAGGATCCTGTATGGTCCCAATGGAGGATCCTGTATGGTCCCAGAGGAGGATCCTGTATGGTCCCAAAGGAGGATCCTGTATGGTCCCAGAGGAGGATCCTGCTGGATATGCAGCGTGTGGACCCTTTTTGGGTGGTAGTGTGAGTGCAAGCTCCCTGGCTTGTGTGGTTTCATGTTGAATTATTAGCAGGCGTTATGGAGGAAACGAGAGGCTACAAATGAGGGTGGACATCAGGATTGTAGGAATGAAGGATGAACAGAGGGTGGATGAGGTCACGGATCAGAGCAGAGCTGATGTGTCTAGAACAGAGCTAACAGTCTAGAAGTGGGTCAGTGTAAGGTCATTTGGAGCAAAACCCACCAGTGGGTGGCAGAGGGTAAAGGTGTGGAGCCCCTGCCTGTTCCCATCAGGAGCTGCAGTGCAGGGATGTGCTGCAGCACCGCTCTGCTGAGGTCAGCAGGCAGCTGATGAAACCCTCGGTGCTGCAGGGGCAGCCAGGCTGGGCCCTGCAGGCAGCACAAGCATGGGATGATTCATGAGTTCAGATGCAGGAGGCAGAGCTGACCTCCTCCCTCACACAGGCCAAAGGATTGCATCCAGTCACGGTGATAATGGCCCCAATAATTTGTCTTTGGCTCAAGTCTGTTTTCCAGAGAAAAGCTGTCATTGAAAAGAAAACCTCAAGAGAGAAGGAAATCTGTTATCATTCCAGGAAGTTTGTTCCAATGGTTAATCACCCCTCTTGCCAGAATGTGCTTTCTTTGGCTCCTTTGGTTGTAACTGGCCCAAATTCTTCCCCCACCTCTTGTTGCTGCTTCCCATGGGGATGAAATTCTTGGAAACACTTTGATAACAGAATCACTGCACCACTCATCTTCCTTCTGCAACAACTTCACTCCTCAAAATCTCTGTCCCTGGGAGGTCTGTGCAGAATTCTAAATTATTTCTGTAGTTCTTTAATCCATTAATCCAGTGTCTCAAAATCTGCCCTCCCAGGCATGGAGAAGGTGCCCTTCCCCACTTTTTTTTGACATCCAGCTCAGCTCTGCTGGTTTGCTCCAGTGTGGAGTTCTCATTTCTGTATCCATGACAAGTTTGAGTCCTGCAAAGAACATCTTCCCAGCAAGTCATCAGCACTGCCTGTCTGCCACGGCCCCTAACTCCTCTCTCTGATGAAACAGCACCATTCTGTGATCAGGGATTGGCTTTTTCTCCCATCCTGGAAACATGGAGCCTGCATTCAGCTAAAGAAAAAGCTCACAGCATCTGCCTCACTTATCTACAAAGATGAGGACTCATGTCTTCAGGTATTCAATACCTCCACACTACATATTTTTATCTTGTCCAAGAAGAGCATCAATATTTTTAATCATGCAGTTAAAGATCATATCAGAATGGAAATGCACTGGGGGAAAGGAATTACACTGCACAGACAGCCTTGGATCTGTCCCTGTCTGTCTTTTGACTGCTTGGCTTTTCTACCTTAACCTTCTCTGATAATACCAGACCATCCTTCCTCTCCTCCCCCACAAGATACTGGTGGGTATAATGTACCTGTGCTGACCTCTCACTGTCCTCAGGATCTCCAAATAAACACAAAATACACACAAAACACTTCTCAACTTTTCCAATTGCCTTAGGAAGCAGCAGAGGCATCTCATCCAGGCTTGCTGAACCTCCTCCCTCCCCAAGTCCTCACCTCTGAAGAGCACACGTGGGCTCAGCAGCGAGCCCCACGCACTCAAAGGAGGACACACAGCCTGTTCTGGACAGGTGGGACGTATGCCTGGTGGGATGCACCTCCAGTGAGGCTCCTGGCTTCCAGCAATGGCACTGGAAGTTCCTCAGCCATTCCACACCCTGGCTTCTCCAGCTGCAAGATGAGTTTGGAGATCTTGGCTTCTGCAGGCAGAGCTTTGAGAGCCTGGGTGCTCTGCCAAGTGGGTGAGAGCTGCAGGGTGTTTATTTCTGTTGGGTTTGGAGCAAACATGGAGCACTCCAGAGCCATGACCGGGCACAGAGCAGTGCTCTCTGTGTGGCTGGGTCACCTGGCCAAGGGCATTTGCTCATGGTGTGTTTGTACCTGGGAACAGAGCCCAAAGCACAGGGCCACTGATGGCACAGTGCTCACCAGGACACAGAGAGCCTCCAGTGCTCAAGAAGCAGCCAGTTCAGAAGTGTGTGATTAAATAAGGATGAAGTTCCTAAGGGGGGTTCCTTGGGAGGGTTTTGATCATTTCAGCCTGACTTTGTTTTCTGGAGCTGAATCCACTCACTTTCAAGGTGCCTCTGTACCAGTAATGGCCACATCCCCTCTGAAGGGCTCATTTCATGCTGCACCCAACTCCAGTTTTCACTGAGCTCTCATGGGACCTTTTCAGAGACAGACTCCATGGAAACAGATTTGAGGCAGGCTGAACTCTGACCTGAGCAGTTCCCCTGAGTTCAGCAAGCATCCTTGAGCCTCCTAAATCTCCTACAAGTCTGGGCTGATGGTTGGGGGCCAGGTATTGACCCACACAGCTCCCTTGACAGTGATGCTGGTTAAAAGCTTCATTGTCTATTGGCTCTAAATCATGGACCAGCACCACCCCTCTGCATCCACTGCCCCTCCAGGCAGTGCCTCTCTAGCCTGCTTTTGTGAGCTTGGAATATTACACTACACTTCTGTTGCATATTCCCAGCTCATTGCAATGCCATTCTCTCCAGAGAAACCCCCAATTTCATTAAATGAGAAGCTGCACAGCTGAGTGAAGACAGGACTGACTCAGACAGCTGTACTGATGTTATGCTGATTTACACCAGCCTGGGGGAAAGCCACACTGCTCCTCCTTTCCTTTGACTGAGTAGCCACAGGGACAAGAGAATGAAGAGATGACAAAGTAAGAGATCATGAATCTAGAACGTGCAGCTGGAATTTCCCCAGCAGACTCACAATATGAAATATAAAAAAAAAAGGCCTGTGAAATATGAATTAATGCAAGGACAAGGTTTTAACTACAGCTACACAACTTTCAAGCCACAGAAAATCCAAAGAGCTCAGTTTGGTGACTCTGGGTGTTTGCTGACATCACAGATGCCTCTAGTGCACAAGGAATGGGCTTTGATCTTATTTTTGATGGTGTCAGTTGTGCAGTGAAGTCAGTGGTGTATAGAAGTGTGAGATCAAAGGCAAGTTTCATGAGCTGACTGCTTAGCTCTGCTTCCTCTTCTGGCCACACAAACACATGTACTGGGAAGGCTCTGGCCCTGCCAGTGGTAAGCCAGGCTCTTGCAGAGTCTCTGCTCTGAGTCCCAGAATCCTTCAGGGTGGAAAAGACCTCCCAGACCATCGAGTCCAACCTGTGACCGATTCCCACCTTGTCACCCAGCCCAGAGCCCTGAGTGCCACGTTCAGACATTCCTGGGACACCTCCAGGGACAGGGACTCCCCCACCTCCCTGGGCAGCCCCTGCCAATGCCTGACCACCCTTTCTGTGGGTGAACATTCTTCCTAATGTTCAGTAATGTCCTCTTTGCGGTGAGAATCAGGAGTGAAGGAAATGAAAATCCAAATGCTTGCTTTACTTTTGCCACTTGACTGTACCAAATGGAGCACCACAACCAAACTCCTGCTGAGCACTGCAGGACTTCGGCTACTCAGAGAGCAGAGCAAAGCCCTCCAAGCCATGTTCAGCAGCAGAAAATTGTGTGATGGATGTGTCTGTCCCATCCCTTGTCTTGGGGCACCTCTACAGAACCAGTCACACGAGACTCACCCTCTGCAGCCCAGACTCTTCCCTGGTGTCACCACAGTAAGGCCATCTGGGAGCATGTGGGATCATCCACTTTGGCTTGGAAATAGAGAAAGGGTCTGCCCTGGTGGTGTCCAGGTGAAAATGCAGAGACCCTTCATGTCTGTGCTGCCTGTGCTGGAGTCCAAACGACACCTGGCTGTGCACACACACGGAGTTTGTGCCAGGGTCATTCACACCCACGATTTGTCTGAGCAGCCACCACTCAAGGCAGCCCCAGTGAGGATTTATCCACCTCTACACTGTGAACTAACTCATCCTTCTTCCAGTGGAAGATGTCCCTGCCCATGCCAGAGGGTGGGAACTGGATGAGCTTTAAGGTCCCTTCCAACCCAAACTGTTCTGGGATTTTATGATTACAGGAGAGGAGAGAAAGAGTCACAGAAATGAACAGTCTCATCCTGCATGCTCCCCTGGGCCCTTCCAGGCTGTGCATCCCGGCTCCATTCCTAAGGATACCATAGACAGGTCAAAGCAGAGCCAGAGGCAGAGTCTGAGCCCTTGGTGCAGCTCTGGGCCAGGGCCAAGGCACCACAACAGACACAGCGACCAGGGACCTCTCCTGGTCTTGTGTTCTGTGAGGGACGCGCTCCTAAATCTGTAAAACACTTCTGGAAATAAGGTTCCCATATCACCTGAGTGCTTTTAAATACAGAGCTCATTATGTGAAAAACACAGCGCTGCTCAGGTCCAGAAAAATGATAGATGAAGTGGGAAATCAATGACACTTTTTGTAAATTAAGAAAAATACTGTATTGACCTTGTATGTGCTTGGCTGGATAAAGGCCCTGTCTCGTGGCTCCCCATGGAGAGGGTAAGGGACTCTCTGTTATCTTGTTGCTTGTGCCACAGACTGGTGAAATTGCAGGAGTAGCCCCAAGTTCACTCTATAAAGCAGAATTGGTAAGAAACTTCATTGAAATCAAAAAGGAAGGGTTTGCCTCCAATTATGTACCCAATCCTTCCCTCCTCCTCATGAAACAACCTCTTCTCTGCATTTTATTTTGGGCAAGGCTTATTCTCAGGGGAAAATTGTCCCAAATAGGAATTTTTACAAGAAAATTTATTATAGAATCATGGCATGAGTTATTATACAGAATCATAGATGAAAGGTTGGAAGGGATCCTAAAGTTCCAACACCCAATTAATAATCTCTCCAAGAACGGTCTCCCAAAATGCCGTGGGATCAAACATTTCTTTTAACCCACCCACAGAGCAAATGGAGACGCACAGACAAAGAGAAGATGACATATTTTTGCCTTTAAATAGAAAATTCAAATGTCCCCAAACTGAGGCAAATGTGGCCTCTGAGCCATGGCCACAGGGAGTGCTGCAATCTGGTCCATGCTGCAGGGAGTTCTGCAGCTGGAGTTCATCTCTATGGATGCAGCTCAGGAGCCAAATCACCTCTTTTTTTGGCCAAAACCATTTTCTCTTTTGCCAAAAATTCAAAAGGTTGTCAGGACCATCTTTCTTGCCTCTGATTTTGTCAATATTTCCCAGAGAGGAGAAACAAACTCCAAAGGTTTTGTCTCAGTCAGAGCAGCCGCCTGCTCGGTGGGGTTGGTCCAAGGCTGGGGCTGCCCCATGGGGGCCCTGAGTGCCCCTGTGTGGGGATGGCCCAGAGCAGCCTCTGGCCCTGGTTTGGGGTGAGGCACGGCCCTGGTTTGGGGTGAGGCACATCCTCCTGGGGCCTGTGCTGCAGCCTACAAAGGGCTCTTTCATCAGCCTGACCACACAAAGCCAAACTGCTCTTTGGCCATGCACATGCAACAATGCAAACGTGTTATCCACCCTGTGCAGCACAGCAGTGCCAGGTGGCCCAGGGCATGCAGAGCCCCAGGTGTGCTCAGTGCCTGCAGTGGCTGCTCACAGCTCCACCAGATGCCATTTGGCTGCTGAACCCCTGGCATTGAACCCCTGGCATTGAACCCCTGGCACTGAACCCCTGCCATGTGCACATGTGGCACCTGGGGACATGGGTCACTGGAGGCCTTGGCATCGCTGGGGAATGGTTGGACTTGATGGTCTCAGAGGGTTTTTCCAACCTAAATGACTTTGTGATATTTCTATCAATCCCTTCTTATGCAGGAAAACCTGGGTTTGTGGTGGTCAAAATTCACCTGAGGGGATCTTTTGATTTTGCAAGGACAAGAGAAAGCTGAAAAATTTACCAGAGTCTGGGCAGTTCTGAAGCCTCATACGCAGGCTTCTCTGAGACCTGAGGCACAAAGAAGGGGTTTGACCTGCAGCCACACTCATCCCTTGCAGATGTGCACCTAACTTGAACTCCACACACTTCCATGACATCTTCAAGCCCTGTGTTTCTCCTCCCAGTGCTCAGAAACTTCTGATCTCAGCTATGTTAAGCCATTGACTTCTTGCCCTTTATAAAACTGTGCAAGGGATGGATCCCCTCCTCTGCTGCTCGCAGCTGTATCCACCTGCACCTCTTCTCCAGACTAAATGAGTCCCACTGCCCCTGTGTTTCCCCTTGGACAAGGACTGCGGCCCGATGATAGCCAGGGATGTCCAAGCACATTTCAGGGAAGGCTGACATTAGATATTAGGGAAAATGCTCTTATGGAAAGGGTTTTCAAGCATTGAAACAAGCTGCCCAGGGATGTGGTGGAGTCACCATCCCTGGAAGTGTTCAAAAACACGTGGATGTGGCACCTGAGGACATGGTTTAGGGGTGAACCTGGTGGTGGTGTTGGGCTGCCAGTTGGACTTGATGATCTTACAGGTTTTTTCCAACCTTACTGATTCTATAATTCCACGACTCTGTTGAAAATGTGCATTTTTTCTTGAAGACACAGATATTTGCAATTATTGAGACCAATTTCCAATGACAAATCAGCATGAGAAGAAGAAAAACCCAAAAGTTTTGTTTTTCAGCGAGTCTATCCAGAATAAGAAAACAAAAGCTGGTGCAAGGCAAGGTTTAACTGGGCATCAGAATGGCCACAGCTTCTCATTTCTCACTTCTCACCATCACTTTCACAAGCCCAGGGCAGATCTAGGGAAGGATCCATGCCAAATCATCCTGCAGTCGCTAGCAGAGAGCTGCTTGCCTTCAAAGCAGAACCCCCTTTCTCATATCCCCAGTTCTCCTCTGCAGCCCAGCTGACCTGCAGGGAAACAGGGACAGAGACAGCACCTTCTGAGAGAGTTTGGGAAGGCAGAGCTTGTGCCTTGGTCATGTACACTTAGTAAATGTGCTTTTAATCTCATTAATGTTTGAAAGAAGCAGTGGTGGATGAATCATCTGATGCAAATGGAATAGTTTAGGGAATACATGCATTTTCATTAGCCTAACTTCTCCTCCAGCACTATGTATTAGCATGGAATTAACCCACTAATTCTATTGATTCCGGTTAATATTGTGCATTCCATCAGTGCCTGAATCCCCACAGACTCCTTTCCAAGCATCTATAGGAACCAGCTTGTTTAATCAACATTGAGCAACTAATTGAGGCAACAGTTTGGGTCATGAAGTGAAAAAGAAAATTGTTTCTAATTGAGAGAACAGGAGGAATTTGGGGAGGCAGGACAGAATTATTACTGCTGGAGCAGGGCCAGGACACCAGAGATCAGACTCTGCTGGTCTTGCCAAAAGTGCCATGGGAGTTGTGAGCACAACTGGTGGAGTCAAGGAGAAGATCATTTCACCTGTCCATGGAATGGTTTGGGTTGGAAGGAGCCTTTAAATCCCATCCAGTGCCACCCCTGCCATGGCAGGGACACCTCCCACTGTCCCAGGCTGCTCCAAACCCCATCCAGCCTGGCCTGGGACACTCCCAGGGATGGAGCAGCCACAGCTTCTCTGGGCACCCTGTGCCAGGGCCTGCCCACCCTCATCTTAAAAACATGTTCCTTATATCTAATCTGAATCAGACCTCTTTTATTTTAAAACCATCACCCCTCATCCTATTGCAACAGATCCAGCTAAAATGTTTGTCCCCATCTTTCTTTTAGTCCCTTTGGGCACTGGAAGGTGCTCTAAAGTCTCCCTGGATCCTTCTTTTCTCCAGACTGAACACCCCCATGTCTCTCAGCTTTTTTTCTACAGCAGAGCTGCTCCATCCCTTTGTTCTCCTCCCCCAAAATGCAGCCAGTACCAAGCTGGTAGGAAACTTGTACTCTAAAATCCACTCAGCTCTTCTCAAACGTCTCCTGTCTGTTTGTCACAGGCTTTCATCAACCTTGATCACAGCAGCACTGGCTGACCTCATCACACTGCCCCATCTATATCCACAACACCCTCTGCCCTGTGCAGATCCACTGTGCCACTCCTGGCCAGGCTGCCCACCAGGGTGGCACTGATGGACGCTGTGTGGGATGGAGTGGCTGGAGGCAGCAGTTTCTGCTACACCGTGCTGAGAGGAGGTGGCCTAAGTGCCGTGTCCCCACACAGGACAGGGAAAACTTCCCATCTCTGCAGTGCCAAACATCTCCCTGCCAGTTTAGGGCAGCTGCAGGAGGGACAGCATCACTCGGAGAACTTCAGTCATCGAGGGACAGGCAGGGCCTCCAGAGACTGTCAAAGGCAAAGCAGGGTCACGGAGATGGTCTTTCATGTTTTTAGCTCAAAGCCTCTGGATTTTTTTACTGCTCACGTAGTAGGGCAGCTCTGCCTCTTTAGCCTTTGCTTGGAGAAGAGGATAAATGAGGTCTTTGATGTAAAAACCCCAATGAAAGCAAACACGAGAAAGTTGCTCTTTAAACTTCACTTATTCACCAACATCCAGTCCTGGCACTCTCCTCCCTGGGCAGTCTGTGCACCGCACTCACCCTTCTGTTGACTGTGCAGGCTCAGACCATATCCATGACATTTTTTACAGCACTCTTCAGCAATATTTCCTCTCAAACTGCTTTTGTAAAAGACTCTCTTTATTCCCCTCATCATAAGCCCTGCCTCATTTTCAGCAGTGAGCTGAACTCTCTCTCTTGCATCCTGGCCTAATTATTAAATAACCCTGTCAAAGTATTCAGTTGTTTGATGATATTTTACTCTCAATTAGAAGTATGAATGTGCTCCATTAGGCTTCTAATATCCCTTATGCTCAGCCTGACATTTGGGGAGCTGTTTTATTACAGCTGACACTCTGGGAAATTGGGCTGCCATAGTTAGCATCAATAATGGTGTTATTGACCCCAATTTTATGAATGCAGGAGGATGTCTGAATGTTACACGCTCAGTATCTCGAGGGTTCTCACTGTCTCACACCAATGTCTGCTCTGGGAGCTCACGTCCCTGCCTTTTTGTGGAAGTGTGGGGTTGTTTTCTCACTCTCTGAAGCTCAGAGACACTTTCCTGATCAAGTGTTTGGCAGCTGGTTAACATACAAAAAAGCTCATCAAGATAGTGAGGATTAAGGTTGGGTTGCTCAGTGAAAAGCCTGACAGCATCTTGATAAGCATCAAACACAACTGGGAATCCTAAGGGTTGTTCCCACTTGTGAAACAAACTGGTGACACAGTCCTGGACAAGTTACTTCACTTCTCTGTTATTTCATTCTGCGACTGACAGTGCAGTTCCCCTCCACAGCACCAGCTCTCTAAAGCATGGAATCATAGAATGGTTTAGTTGGAAGGGAACATCCAGTTCCACCCCTGCCATGGCAGGGACACCTCCCACTGTCCCAGGCTGCTCCAAGCCCTGTCCAGCCTGGCCTTGGGCACTGCCAGGGATCCAGGGGCAGCTCTGGCAGCTGCTCTGGGCAGCCTGTTCCAAACCATACAGAGAACTGGTCCCTGCCATAAAGGTCTTCATGAGCAAAGAGAAAGCCTTGATCCAACCAAAAAAGGATAATTGGATTGGGACATGGGTATCCTGAGCCACAGCTCTCAGCTGCAAACCACTCACACCCAGCGCCTGCCACAGAGGTTGGGATGGCTTTATGTTCCTTTCCTGGGATGTCACTACCTGGATCTCAGTCAACAGTAGGTGATGATGGGAATTCTCTGGTGCCCATCCTGCAGCAATTCCAGAGTAACACCAACCAGAACAAAGCTGGGAAGCAGCAGTAAGCTTACTGTACCAACATTTGATGCTGAGCACCTAAACAAGTCCTCCATCCCCACCTGCCATGACCAACACGTGGGTTCTCTTCTCTGACCACCAACAGGCACCTGGAGCAGCTTTAGGAGGTTCTAGATGGGGATACCTGGGCATAACCCAAACAATAACCCAAACAATAACCCAATCAATAACCCAAACAATAACCCAAACCACTGCATTTCTAAGGCTTTGGGGTGAGTTGCAAAAGGAGGACATGAACTTTACCCCGCTGAGCAAGAGCAGGCTTAGTGTCAAATCTTCCTGGAATTTGCAAAATCCATGTCTGATTAATGCTCTTCCCTTTTCTTTCTTAGCAGACTCCTACACAGACTACTACAATTTCACAGAACAAGAAAATCCTCCCCTTTTCTCTCCCCTCTTTTCCCAGCAGCACCTAAGGACCTCAGGACAAAAAGAAATGGGCATTTTGGAACACAGGAAGACACCCAGTACTCATCAAGTTGAGGTTATTGCTGAAATTTTTCTCTATTTCATTGCTAAAAAGTGGAACCTCTTGCATTGAGGGTAGTTATTGTTAAGGTAATAAAAAGGAGGGTCCATCCATCCATCCATCCATCCATCCATCNTAGTTATTGTTAAGGTAATAAAAAGGAGGGTCCATCCATCCACCCATCCATCCATCCATCCATCCATCCATCGCTGTGGGTTTTTAATGCAAAGACACAAGGCAGGCATGGACCTGGCAGGGTGCAGAGGTTTCCCCAGGGAACACAGGTCTGTGGCAGAGAAGAGACAGCCCAAACTTCCCTGAGTCCCACACCAGTCCTGTGGCTTCCAGTATTTATTCTCTTCTGACCTGAGAAATTCAATTGAGCCTTGGATCCATTCTGCCTCTGCTTTGTGTCTGCTGCCAAACCTTGCCCATGTTCCTCCAAAATCAAGGCATCAAAGGGGCAAGTCAGCACCTCTCCAAATGAAGCTGTTTATGTGGTGTCCAGGGATTCGACCTGCACTGCTCTGTCTGGAGGAACTGGACTTGCCCTGCACTGGGTAACTCCAACCCTCCTTCAAAGCATCCTGGGCCAAACGTCCTGGAGCTTTTCCTGAGGGGAAAAGGGTCCTTCCAGCCACCACCAGCCACAGGGACCAGGAGGGGAAACCTCAGTGGCACAAACGTGAAGGGACTTCCATGAGCAGTCTGGAATGGAAGGATGGAGCTCAGGGTCACTGAGTGGCTCTGTGAGGCAGGGACGTCTCTGGCAGCTGCTTCAGCTTGCACTGCAGCATGTGGAGACCCTGAGCAGGACCCACAGGCCCATCCAGAAGTGCTCTGTGCCCTTTGGATGCCTTCAAAAACGCAGGGATGTATCATTAGGAGCTCCTACCTCTTTCTAATAAGAAATGGAAGCTTTCAGAACAAATCACCACCAAAAATCACCATCAAATCACCATCAGAAACCCCACAGAAGCGGGTCTTTTTCCCCAGTTGGATCTGCCCTTGGACAACACACGGGTCCAGCCGTGTGTGCTCTGCACTGACACCCGGTTAAGTCAAACATCTCTCGTGCTCCCCGAAGCCTCCCAAACACACATCCCCTCCTTCTGCAACAACAAAGCTCCAGCCTCTGCCTCTGAAAATTAAATCTTATCTCCCGAAACCACTCCAGCTCCGCACACCTGGGATCCCAACTCTCCCTCTCATCTGACTTTAATAACAACACCTTTCCTCCTCAAAAGGAGGAGGACGGAGCCCAGATTAAAAGGAGCTGTTTAGCTGGCAGCAATATTCCCTTCCTTTGCCCTTTGATTTTTGATTTTGTTGTTGTTGTCGCTCTTGCATTTTCTATTGAGCACCTGGGCTGAATGGCTGAATAAAATCGAACTTCCCAGCTGAGACCACACCACAGCTGCTTGGCTGTGCAAACCTTAGGCAAAAATGTGGGCAATTTCCATTTCGGCCAGTTATTGTATAGGGGAATCTTTTATCCTGGTGGGAAGGTGGAGAGGAGGAAGAAAAGCCTTTGGAGGCAGCGGTTATCTTTTAAAGGAATGCCGGCCACTTAAAATTGTTGAGCCAGAATTTCAGCACACGTGAATCAGCAGAGATCCCTCCTAAATGTGGGAATAAAGAGCTAAGAATTGAGCTGGGAATCCAGGGGGTTGGGTGTGGATACACCTGTGTTCATTTATATATCATTGCAATTCTCTTTAATTTGGGTTGTGTACTTTTTTGAGTTTTTTTCTTCCTTTTGCCCTGGCCATTGGAAATCATCTCGTTTGTTTGGGATCACATTTCTGCGATTTAAATGAATTCCAGGACAGCAAGCACTCCTTCCTCTCACCCTTACCAAGCATTCTTAAGTCCTGAACTTGCTCTTTGCGCGAGCACAAACTCCAGATGCACAAACCAACCTTTCTTTACTTTGTGCTCAGTTACCTTCCAGACCACCTTCTCCTCCTGCTTTCCCTCACTCTTCCTTATTCTGCTGCCTCACGAGTGGGTCTCAGCTGGGATCCCTGCTGGGCTATCCCTCCCTGTGGGGCTGGAAAAGGCTGCAGGATCAGGCACAAGCCGGGCTCAGAGC